>VXBL01003905.1:0-45881 GCA_013400195.1 Aramus guarauna
AAAAAAATTATATATATATGTTGCTTGTAGTCACTTTTAAGAAGAAATTATTATTTATTAGTGTGATTTCCTGCCCAGAGTATCACTGCTGAATTGCTAGTGGTTTATATTCTTTCGCTATCTTTTTAACGCATCAGAAGCAACTTCTGGTTGTAATATAAGCCAAATAAATGTGCCTGTGGTTGTTTTTTGTTTATTTTGCTTTTTAAAGAACGTATAACTATTGGGTTATTAGAGTGAAAGAAAAGGTTAGTAGAATGGCTCATATGTGCATACAAATATCTGTGCAATCAAATGATAAAGAAACTCAAGCAAATGTGGCTATTCCTGCTGGCCCTGTAGCCATCAGCATGGAAACTCAATGTAGTGTGAGCAGATGGAAGAAAAGCAACATGGACTTTTCCCCCTTTTCCTCTTTAGTCTCAACTCTTTACATTCTTTCATTCATATTTAGGCACAAATTGTCATCTGGACAAAGCACTTCCTTTGTTAAGCGGTGTGGAGGTCTCAGAGGAGATGAAGAGAGCAAAGGGACTTGGAAGACCTTAGTTAGACAAGCAGTTTGAAAAACTGCATGTTGAAAATCAGGTGAAGCTGGCTTTTCAGTTTGTAAGCATAACTCTTTGTATGCCTCTTTCTTATTTCATGCCGTTTATGAGTTGCAATGAAGTAGTGCTTTGCAAGACAGAAAATTGTTTTCTGTTAAATCTTAGAAAATGGCTATGCCAAAACATAAAATATGAATATTGTGGTGTTAAAGGTACAGGTCTCTGGTTAACTTACGTGGACTTGTGTCAGTAATTAAAATCATGGCTGACAAAAGTTTTGAATTGTACATTGTGGAAAACAGGGGAGGACAGACATGGAAACATTTAAGGAAACCATGGCAACAAATGGCTCAGTAGCTCTGTAACAGGTAAGAAATGCATGAAATGTATTCATAAGAGAAAGAGGCTTAGGAAAAGAAAACTCTGCAGCCATAGGGAACCAGGGAAGCAGTTAATGCCTGACAGAGAACACCATGAGAAAAAAGACCACCTCCCCTTAGGGTATTTCCTGAGAAAACTTCACACACCGTCTCTTTCCCAGACATGGTTTACATCTGCAGTGTCTTGGGTGTGTTGTGAAAGGTGTAATGAATCAGTGCTCACTTACGTTGCTGGTCAGAGCATCAGAGCAAAGAGGCTATGGAGTCAGTACCAATGCTCCAGCTTTTCCCAGATCTGTGGGACAAGAAAAGTCTGGAGGAGAAGTTATATATTGGACAGAGAGGTGATTGATCCTCCTGGAGAAAATGTCCATTCTGAAGGACCCTTACAACGATTCCCTGAGCTTTAACTTCTTCATTAGCTGTGCTTAAGTGAACACTATAGCTCAGCAGTCCTTAAAATTTGTCAACAGCTTTTTAAATTACAATATTCATAGTTTCGTGAGGTAGATTTCAAGCTGTCTGGTGTGAATTGGTTTTGGACCCTGTATTCTGTTTTGAGGAAGGTACCGTCTTCTTTGAGTACTTATCAGTGTGAATCCAGTGGCACATGTGTACTTAGTGTATGAGAAATCAGACTTCTGAATAGCAGGGTCTTTTGAGAACACATATGTAATCCCTGACTTTCATGTCTCCATGTGAGGATATGAAGAGCACAGAATTCATGGCTCTTACCCAGGTGTTTTAACATGCAACCCAATGACTGCTCAACTCATCTTTTTTGAGAACTTTAAAACCTGTAAAACCTTTTTAAAAATGTGTGAAGAGCTTTTATTGTCTCCTTACTTGAAATAGGTATTTTTTTAAAAATATTTGCCTGTCAGGCAGCCTTGTCCAATAGGTTTCAGTGTTTTGCACCCATGATGTCTTCTACATCAAATTCTGAACCTTTGGTATTCACATATAGGCACAGTCTGTCCTAATTAGAGAAAGTCAGACCCCAGAGAATTGTTCAGCATGTTTGTCTTCTGTCTAAGCATGCAAAAAATTGGGTATTCTTGGCTTAACATCCTTAACACTAGTATTCTCAATATTTTAAAAATTTAATTCTAACAATTGCCGTGCTGGTAGTGTCAGACCAATACCCAAGATCATGACATTGAAGTGTCCATGAGGGAGACTGTGGTGGAAAATAAACATAGTTCAAAAAATCTACGTGGGATCCTTCAAAAAGAGGACTATGAACATTATATCACTTTGAAGCTAAAAACGCAATGTCCTGCCTTTCCCCCCTTGCATGGAGATACAGAATACACTGCTAGGTGATGGGTGTGAAGGGAACCTTGGAACTAGTCCCAACATGACTGTCCATCCTGATAAACCAATTAAGGAACAGTGACACATCCAATCAGAGGATTTAACATCTTGTCCAACAGTGTCCTCTACTGCTTGTGGCAGTTGGGTCACTTCATAAGCCTCATCAACCCCACTCAACTCGTTGTTTTCATTGGTTTCAAATGAGAAGTCTTCCTCCCTGTTTGTGGAAAGGAATCCTGAGGAAAATTCTGTTGGATCCCACTGGAGCGATAACCCAGATGACTGTTCTGGCTACTGAGGATTCATAATCATTATTGTGCACCAAGGAAATGATCCTACTGTCCACCGGCATCTTCAGCCAGATGTTCTATGCATTAAGCCAAGCACCATCCTCCCTTGTGTGAGCTGGATGAATTGTGCTTGTCAGTCATCTGCAGTAGGATCTACTCTGGCACACACATGGAGTAATCGTATATCCTATGGTGGTGCTTTGAGGTGCTGCAGCCAGCCTGGACACCCACCCACACCACCATGAGTTCTGAAGGATTTTCAGGAACTTTCCGTATGACAACAGAGACCCTCAGGATGCATCACCCACCGCAGTGAACATCAGCACTGGAAAGACCCCATTGTCCTAAGCATCCACAAAGCTGTGAGAGTCCTTGGAGTGCCTGTTACAGCTGGGTGACTTACTGATCTCCGAGTGCTTTACACCATCTGCCTCTGTTCTGTCTAATGAATACTTCGGAACTGAAAAAGAGAAGAAATGGAAGGTGTTCATCAGTTGCAATTGTGGCAGCAGAGGCTGTTGTTACAAATGCTGTGTGTAGGTCAGAAATATGGCCTGAAACCACAGAAAATGCAGGTGAAGCGACTGAAAACTTAGGAAGGAGAAAACAAGCTTAAACAAGCTAAAGGCTGGAAAACCACAGGGAAAAGAAAACACTCCTTCTTGACACTGGATTCTAATCTGAATAAAAAGAGAGTTCAAGGCTTGCTACAAAGGATCAAAGAGATCAGATGACTAACTGGCAAGAATGAAAATGAGGATTAGAAGTGGCAGACGGGAACCTGAACTGGAAAGCAAACCAAAGCTTTCTGCAGCTGAAGAGGCTTGGCAAAAAGGATCAAGCCATCATGGAGAACGAAAGCTTCAGGCACAATGAAGATGAAATAATGCTTGCAAAATCTAAAGTTGTGATAAAGGAGGCGGGTTGCCTGAAACCATACCTAGAGCGCCTGTCTCTGCTCCTTGGCTCTTTTGTGGAGTATTTTTGATGAATTAAGGTTTGGTTAGTATAAAACATTGAAATTCAGCTAATACATTTTCTTGGAATTTCAATGATTTAAATCATACATATCCTAGGAGCATATCTGTTACAAGTAAAACATCTCCAGGGGGCTAGTGGTGTTTGAGGGGATGGAAATCGGGCAGCAAGGCTAAGTGGGTCTAATGCACACCTTCATGAACAGGATACGTGTCCCTCTCTTTTCACAGTCAATACAAACCAGGTAGTGTGGGTGAACTGAACTCTTGCCAACTCTGTTAATTCACTTCCTCATTAGCCAGTTGGTGCTGCTGAATCGGTACTTGTCCTCTACCAAAGAAGTTGCTAATGTCTTTATCTTTGCAGAGTTGTGTATGTATTCGATGAAGCCGAAGGGAGGGATCTGTATCTTGGCTGCTGACTGCTCAGCTGCTCCTACCCAAATTGTCACGTTGACTACAGCTAATGTATTAATCTCGGGACTCAAATAGACCACCATAGAGTCGGTGGAGAGCTTCCCTGCTTCTGGTGTCATTAATAGGCATAAAGCCCATGGGACCACCAAAACGTTTGCAAGGTGTTTGAATTATGGCTTGCTTCAGCTTTGAGCTCTCCTTCTGGCTGTGGAGGCAATCAGCCCTACCTCCAGGTTGCTGAGGTTTGATCTCATAGGAAGCTTTCACTGTTATCTGACATCACAAATAAGCAGGAGAATGTGCTGGTATGAGGGACAGCGAGGAGGAAACTCAGAGATCCCAGCACAGGCGGGAATTGTGGCAACACAGTACCATCATGAGAGGGCTGGGAGGCGTCTCTAGTTGCACAGAAAATTTCAGTAATAACTGGACCTGCAGATACCTGTTTCCTTGCAGAAATAGCTAAGTCCTGCTGTTTATCCTCAAGATACCAGTGTAGTGATCTGAGGATCAGAAGTCATTACAGAAAGCCCATTACAGAAAGAAACAGCAGTTTGATCTTCTCTGATGTTTCAGGCACACCTTTGACCCTTTCTGCAGGATTTTATAACATTTCTGGTCCCAGCTGTGGTTATCTTGCACAGGTCTTCTTCTTCCATGCTGCCTTCTGCTTTTGGCATGTTGCGCTGGGGAGAGGCGAGCTCAGATCGCTGCTTCGGTTCGGTTCCCTGCTGTTGATGGGACAGGCTCCTTGCAGATAAGTAATTCAGAAAAACTTCTCTAAATTGTCCTGATGACTGAATTAGCTCCTTGCTTTTTAGTGTGTGAGAGATGTGGATGGATAACAAGGGTGACAGAAAATTACCTTTTTCTTATCCCTTGATCTGGTCCTGAGTACAGCTTGGCTGTAACTGTGCAATAAAACTGGTGTTGGGATTGATTGCAAGTTATTACATGATCTTTCTGTAAAAAGATTTCTGAGGTGAGCCAGGTGTGTTTCAGCAGGCAGGGAGGGAATGGAAAAAAAGAGGTGTTGTTTCTTAGGGGGTTCTTTTTTATATTTAAATTATCTTTAAATACAGTTGCAGAGGCTGGTCCATGAATTCTGCAAGCAGGTGCAAATACAAACCAGTGTAAATAACAGAGGGAGTGGAAATAAAAATTCCTTACACGGCTGGTTGAAAATTTTTGCCTGAAACAATTCTTCAATGTCAGATAAGATAGTAAATGATAAAATTATGGTAGTGTTTTGGGTTTTTTTCATAATATGTACTTTCCTTAAAAATGTTGAGATTTCTTGGGGGAAAAAAGCCCCAAACATGTCAAAACCCAAACCAAGGATTTGAAGTGGTGCCTTTTTGGTGACTGAAGCTGTTGAGGTGCAAGTTAAACAAAACTTCAAAATAACTAGGAAATTGTAGTTTTGGTTGGACCAAAACCTTAGCTTACTACCAAAATTATGCATCCAGAAATTCCCACCTGGAAACTGTGACTCGTTTGTCTACTTTTGTCTCTGAGCTGGACTCCCCTATCTGACTGACTTTTACAGGGCACACAAATTAAGGCGGGGAGTGATGGACGTTTCAGCGGGAAGGGAAACCACCCTGTACGGAGCCCAGGAAACTTTGTCCCCACTGGTGAGTGGCAACACGAGTCACAGTGGCAACATTTCCAAATCTGAATTTTCTGTATTTGGCCAAAAGTATTTCACTAAAATTTATTTTACTCTTCCATTGAAATTGAAAAAAATGCTCCAGGGAAAGTGCAGTTACACAAGTTGCTTTCTTTTCATCCCAATATTCCAGTGGATCTTACCCCCACCCCAGTCTCTATCAAGCATTTCTGTATTCCTTGCAGCTAAAGGGTCTGTCCTCCTTCATTAAAAAGCAGAGAAACATGTGGAAATGCTGCCAGACGGTTGTGGTGTGCTCTGCTCCGGATGCACGCTGCCGCTGCTACGTGCCTCTTACCTGGGAGCTGTGGGACCAGCAAGTCCTCCCGGGCCAGCAGGATGCTGCAGCTGGGACCAGCAGGTACCACGGACCCAGTGCAAGGTTCCACAACCTGAGAGAAGCTTTCTGGTAGCACAGTTAAAAATGACATAGAACTGTAGAGAAATTTTGGGGAATTCAGCTTATATTATTGTATTACTCTATTACCAAAGTCGTGAGGTGCCTTGTTCTGCTTACGGTTTGTTCCTCAGCCTGTTTTTGATGCTGGCTGGTCTTGCTCTTTGTTCTGAACACTAGTCCAACTTTGTGGCAGGATCAGTGCCTCCTTGGATCTGGGGACCTCCTTTTGTGAGAGCACCTTTTTGTCTTCCTCTGAACATCAGTGCAAGGGTACTCTCTTCTGTTTGAGGTGTCTTTGGCCATCTCATCCCTTGATATTTTTCAGTGACTTCTTGGGTCCTTGACTTGACCTCTTTGTGGTTTTTTTTATTTTGGTTTGTGTGTTTACACACTGTGTTATCCCAGAAAAAATATATGTAACATGGGAAGGGCTAAACTTCCATTTATGTTGTGATATATGGAAAGAATATCTGTGCCTTTCAGAATGTGTGATTATGTTTGGATGGTTCAGTTGACTTATAAACTAAATAGTGACAGGAACATGCAGAAGGAGAAGGATGAGGAAGAAGTGTTTGTCAGTAAACAGAGCCGTACAGGTTTACACGTTTCATGATTTGAATCGAGACCGTGTGGTCTGTGAGTGCTAAGCCTAGGGTTAGGGCTATTTTTCTTGTTGGTTTTTTTCCCTAGTTCAGACAGTGACTTGCTATGTGCTCTTGGGTAAGTCAAGTCACTTTCTGAATTTCTTTACCTTTCTACTTTGCATTTGAGATTTGGTTTGCAGACTCACCAAGGAAATGGAGCTTCTCCTCTGGCATATTTGTACAGCACTGAACTCAGTAGAACTGTGTTCCTAATTAGAATGTTCAAATATGGATGTAATACAAATAATAATAATAATTAATTAAGCATTTAATCATCATCAGTATTTACATAACATTGCCAGCATTTCATGTGAATGTTTTATCCAAATATTTTGTGGGAGTTTTCCCGGGTACTCTTATCACAGTAGTGCTATACATCTTTATAAGGGAGAAAGAATATTTAGGTTTTTATGGTTTTGAATCATTATCTCTCTCTCTTAACTAGATTGTAATGTTCTGTCTTGCAGCTAATAAAATTTCTTCAACCATTTAAGAAGGCCGTCTTTGCTTGAAGGACATTGCACATTGGACCATAGCTAGGCTGCCCCTTGTGACAGTCACTGTCCTTAGGAAAGCTCCTTAAGTAACCTATAGCAGATTCCCAAAAAGAGTATTTGTAGATGCTGGGATGTACAGATTTGTTTAATTGGTTTTGGTATAGTTTAGCCAGTTGATTCTCTATAGCATGAACTTTATTTTAACAAGCTGAGTATGCTGTTATCCCCAAAAAATTAATTAAGTGCTACACATACTGTTGCTAACACTGGTGAAAAGGGTGCAACAAAAGTGCCAGAATCTCAGGCTGGTGGTCAAACCTGAAAATTTTCATGTATATGACATCCCTCTGTAGCAGTTGAAAGAAAAAAGAAGGCTTCAGGATGAGAGGAAATAACATCAATACTGCAAATGACAAATTCTTATGAAATGGCAAAGATATACATAGCATATTGCCAGGGCAAAAGCAGTTTTGACCGTATTGATTCAACCCTGATGGCAGTGTTACTGCTCTATGCCTTGACCTGAGTTCTACTTTACTGCTGGATAACAAACCAGATTCCGTTATTGCCAACACTCCGGAGAAGAAATATTGTCTTGGGCAGAAAAGCAACAACACGTTTAATTATTGCAATTTGCGTTTGAACCTGGAACTGTCACTGCTGGAGTGACACTCATGATGAAGGGGGGAGAAAGGAGATCTTTTTCCTATTCCTTCTCCCTTTTTTAGGTGAGAAGCTGTTGAGAGAAAGCTCCATACTGCTACAACCCAGGGCAGAGTTTCTCAAAAAGTCTGGAAACACTGTAGTCACTAAAATATTGTCCCTCTCTCATTTGTCCTATGCTTGTCAGCAGGGCTTTGGCAAACTTTGACAACAAAGATTTTTCTTGGCAAACCTAGAATTCAGTTCTTGCAGGAGCATTGCACACCTTCTTGGAAATGTATGCACTCTCCAAGTGAATGAGGCACCCTCTGTTCCTGGGTGGTCCTGCTTTATCACAGCATTAAAGTTAAAAAAGTAATGTTACTTCATTCTGTTAAGATAAGGGGTAAATCATATGGGATCTGCAACTACGGGAACAAATACAAAAGACAGGAGAACACAATTTTGGATTGTTTATTAAGCAAGCTCTTTTTTTTACTGTTTTAACATCTCAGCTAGCTTGAAAGACTGGCTATTAGCTTCTCTGTCCTGCCCCAGCTGGGCACTAGGTCTTCTTAGGGCTACAGCTTTCCTGTTCCTCATTTCACTCTGCCAGAGCATCTTTTCACCTTCCCTGCACTGGAATATCTGACTTCCAAAACCCCTCATAGTAACTGGGCAACATCACCAGTTATTGCGGTGGATTGACCTTTTCTCTTCCTCAAGCTTTCTGAAAGAAAGCTGCTATTGTGCCGCTTAATTTGTATGTCTTTCCTTGCCTGGCTGGCTTTTCTTGTTATAATTTCCTGAAGCAATTGTAAAGCTTCCTGAATTCTGTATCTTGAATTTTGTTTTGTTTTTAGACTTATTCACTTTGGTATAGGCATCATTAGAAGACGAAACGTGATTCAAGGCACAGTGCCATGGATAAGAGGATATTTGGGCTAAGAAACAGCTATGCACTGTTAATTAAGTGGGGATGAATCAGAGATGTGTTCTACAAGGGATCTCTATTCCATATTCCGCTTGGACAACGAGCAGGTCTATGGCATTGAAGGGGATGGTTTCTAGCAAGCTTATCCTTGGCAATCATAGCCAAGCTATTTGGCACGCTGGTTCTCTTAATTTTAACTGAACAGAAAATGCAGTCCAGCTCCTTTATGAAAGCAAACAATGAAATAAGAGATGTCTGTGCCCAAAGCAGAAAACAGTTAGAAATATTGCAGAAAAGCTATCTTTGAGAGAAGGTGGTGATTTTTTTTGGAAGGGGGGGGAGGGATTACCATTGTTTGGTAATGCAAAGCAAGGGCAGTGGGTGGAACACAGCTGTGGATGTTTGCTCTGGAAGCAGAAAGGCAAAAGCTGCAGTAGGAGAGGCAGGAGCACTCGGAGCAGCATTGGCCCTGAGAAGAAGCCAAGCCCGACCTTCTTTTGAGCAGATTGGTGTTTGAAAAGGCAAGCTTGGAAGTGTGCCCAGATGAACTGTTTCTTGTCTGCTCCTATTGTTCTCGGGGAAGCAGAATGATATGTACATTCTTTGTGTACAAAAAGAGTTGTGGCAAAGAAATATCTGACTTGAATCACAAGCTTTGCCACCTAATGGAAATAATTCAGCAAATCCCAAACATTGGCTTATGACTGGAAGGGATACCAATAATATAGGTAGATGTGGGTAGGTATGGCTTTTCCATTGGGACAGTTTACTGCTGGAAGACACTGTTTCTACAATATGAACGACTTTCATTAGAAACCCCTTATTTGTGTATGGTTTTAATTTAACTGAATGTTTTAACTAGAGTCAGTTTGACCCTAGGTGGAATGTTCTGTTTCATTTTGTTTTGCTAAAACATAAACCTACATTTCCATGGCAGTGAATTGCCTTTAGGAGCGAATGTTCAGGTCTCCATTAGCTCTCTACTGCATCAGCTTGCTGGAGGACTACATTTCTTCTCAAACTGAGAATCTTCCTGTGAGCTGCATGACGTTGGGCACCCCCCCAACCCCCATTCCTCCTGCTCCCTCCCTGCACCCCATGGGGAAAGAGGGGCGGACTTCCAAAACCTCTTTCCCAGAGAGCAACATGTACAAAGCAATTTAGGTTGAGCTGATGCTCTAGAAAGTGTTTTTAAGACATTTGTAGTGGAATTCAAGATAGTGGAAACATCTTCTTTGAGTTAGAAATGTCAACATTTTTGGCATTTCGAATCAGATGGTTTTTAGACTTTCAATTTGGGAGAAAAAAAAATTATTCAGCATGGGTTGTCCTGAGTTTGGACAAAATCTGTCTCTTCCTTCAGGATGGACATTTCAAGTTGCAATCAAAGTACTCAAACCCTAATGAACCCCACCTCTGCTGTTCCCAATGCATCTTGTATACTGTTTGTTGGTTTGTCTGTAAACCATTCAGGGAAGGAAGCATAATTTTTCTTTAGCATCTTCTGAGGCACTGTTAAAGCTCAGACGACAACAGCAGCAGGAAGAACAGTGCAATTGTTAACTTCACCTCACTCCTACTTTCTCCCCCTTTTCCTCAGGCATTTTCTGCCATTTGACTTCTCTTTTAACTAGTTGGAAGAGGAGATCTGGAAGTTGAAAGCTGATGGAGAAGGTTGAAAAGGGAGTCCATTAGTGTTGTCCAGCATTAACAAAACCTGAATACCAGGGAAGCAGAGGGCTTTTCTTCCTCACACACAGACACCGACACTCATTCCAGATGGCAGGGACTTGCCTATAGTACCTATTAACAACAGAGTTTCAAGTCCTGATGGAAATACCTAAAAATCAATTAATGACTGAGTTGTCTTAAAATCTGCTGATGGTTCAGAGTATCATTTAGATGCTCCCCAGGCAGGCTGAGGATGGAAATGCTCAGCTCCCATCTCCTGGGAGAGTGACCTAACCACTGAGAAACATGAGGCTCTCCTTTTCCTTTTGTTGGAAGTTGGTCCGCTGTGCTGGAGTAAATGCAGGATCCACGGCATCTGAGAAAGCTGCAGCCAGATGGACAAGCAGTGAGGGAAGCAGGGAAGCGGCCAGTTCTTACCAGTATCAGTTTGGTGTAAATTGCTACAGTGCAAAATTGTCTATGCTGGATTTCTGACCTCTAGCCTGTCTGTCTGTCTAGATGAGGCTGCTGTTCATTTAAACTAAAATAACACTGCAATGGCATAAGGAAAATCACAGTTCTGGGAAACCCTCTTTTCCCCCTATCCTGCACGCAGTTGTCTGTTGTATTAGCCTTTACTAGACCATTAAAATTTTTCAAGAAGGCATTTTATGGAGAAGGAAGAACAACAATGCTAAACAAAACAAAACAAAACAAAACAAAAGAAGGAAATCCGATCAAATCTGATTAAGATTTTGGACCCCAAAAAATTGACAGGGAGAAACTGACATACTCCAGTGTTTTCCAAGAAATAATATGACTCACCATTTTGCAATGGCTTTTGAATTTTGAAATTGGCACATTTCTAGAAATTCATTAAAAGGCATTGAATACTCCAAAAGATTGAAATAAAATTACTTTTTCATATGTAGCAACTTTGGATATCTTATTTTATAACTTCTTTGACTTTTGTCAAGAATATGTAATGTGTATTGAGACTTATTTCTTTTTCAGATCCAGAAAAACTTTAAGCAATCCCTGTTCCCACAAAATCCTGTCAGCCCAAATCAGTCTCAAGCATGTCTCACCTTTTTTCTAGGAACTGCAGCCAGGTAGAATTTTTTTCCAGTGAACATTACATTTGCTGAAAAGAGAACATTAGGGATAGGAATCAAAACTTTCTGTAAGATTAGGTGAAATTTAGTGATGAGTTTGGACAAAAAGTAGTTAAAAAAGAAGTTGAATTTCTTTCAATGTTTTCAAAATTAAATAACTTGATGTCTCATTTTTAAGTCATTTTCAGAGTCAAAATGCTGAACCTGGAAGTGTTTTTAAAACTCGGCTAGAAAAAGCAAGTTTTTAAAAACCAAGGTGGAACTATTTCCCCCTGTTTTTCAGTTCAGCCATTGAACTGGAAAAACACAATTCATTTTGGTGATCCAACTCCATTTCCCATGTCCCTGAAAGCGGCAGACAACCTTAGCAGGCATTTCTTACGGTCTGAAATGGCGAGTCTAACGATTTTAGATACATAATAATTATTCTTTCGGACATTCATCCCTCTAAACTCAATACCAAAGCTGTACCTACATGGTGCCCACCCTCTGCCTTCTTCACTGGGCTGGCAGGACGCTGGCGAGCGTAGGTGAGCTCTCATTCACCCCGCTCCCCAGCACCCAGGTGGGCATCGCTGTGCCCAGATCCAGAACCCCCCCAGGCCTGGGACAGGGGTCCCCTTCCTTACCCTGGCACCTGCCTTTGGCTGTCACCTGGGACCCTTTAATTTCCCCCCCAACCGATGGCTTTAGCAAATGAAGTGTTTCCTCCAGCTCCTTTCTTTAAAATAAAGTTGAAGCTGTTTCTGATGCTTTCTTCCTTAAGCGCTGTGTTTCTAGATACAAGGATAACTCCGGGATGATCTCGGTGATGCAGTGTAAGCGCTTGCTCTGGGGAGGCAGGTGGAGTTAAATTAGATCTTCAGGTTAAAGATTTTGTTGTTTTGATGGGTTTAATATTCTCAGCAGCTGATGAAAAAACTGTAAGCAATTAAAAACTGATTCTATTAAAGCCTCTTGTATGCCCATTAATGTTCAGTTCCTATTTCAGATCGAAGCGATAAAAACTTTGTGATTAAGTTCAATTTTACACTGTTTGCTGTAAAGTGGGCTTTGCTAGGGGTGATACGTTTTACTAATGACTCTGGCAGTCACTCCTTATGGTCCCTAGTGATTCGTTTGTTCTAAAATGAACTAGAGATTACAAATATCTCATTTTTTCCTAAGGATTAACCTAAGACTTTTGATCTGAGAAAAATCCATTTGCAAGTAAAAGTCAGATTAGCTTTAGCCATTGCATCCAAGGAGATCCCAGAGGTGATCATTTGGGAAAGACTATAAACAGCAGTAGAACTGGCAATGATTTGGAGGGATCCTTGCAGAAAAAGAGGCAGATTTCATTTGGAAAGATGTTCATGGGAATGTCAGGTCATGGACGCAGGAGACGGTTACTGCTGTTGAGAACTGTGTCCAGTTTTGGACATGGTACTTCCAGAACAAAGCAGGTCACTGGAGAGAGAGGCCACCAGAATGATAAAGAAATCGTCTTTGCTAAACTGTGTGGAAAGTATGATGGGTCTGGATCAGCTCATGCTAGAAAAAGAGCAACACAAAAGGGAACAAGACACAGTTCTTTCAGTGTATCACAGTTGTTCATGAAGAGAATGATGATCAGTTATTCTTTATGTCTGCTACAGGGAGGAAAAGGAGTTTAATGGGTTTTCTTCAAGTGGGTCAGTGCTAGTCTCTGCATAAATCCAGAAGGCTGAAGCATAACCAGAACACTAATTGTGATTAATTTGCCGGATTTTTCAGCTTATGTATATTGTATTTATCATGTTACTTCATGGTTTTGCTGTTTTACCTTCCTTACTTTTGTAACAATCAGTTTTATTAATATTTTTGTTAATTATTTATATTGTTATTCATAATATAAATATTCATCCTCACCAAAAAATATTCATCCTACTAAAAACGGCCACCGCATGGAGGTGGTGGTTTGTCCCACCTGAACCAGAGCATCGTGGCACCATCATTCCTACTTCTTGGACACCCCACCGTGCAGAGCAGGGGTGTTTGAGATGTTCGGAGGAACTGTGACTTTCAGCAAGGCTTTTGGTTATGTAGGGAGC
Organism: Aramus guarauna; assembly: GCA_013400195.1. Taxonomy (NCBI): domain Eukaryota; kingdom Metazoa; phylum Chordata; class Aves; order Gruiformes; family Aramidae; genus Aramus; species Aramus guarauna. Next base: position 13,577 of record VXBL01003905.1, read on the forward strand.
CCCCAAATTGGGGGGGTGCTCTCAGTATCAGCTGCTGAGCAGGGATAATTTTTAATTGCAGTTTTGGAGTTTGGCATCTGAAGCTTGCCAGAGTTTTGTATTAGGGTCTGGGTTCTGTCATAAGCCTGGTCCTAAATGCTGAGCAAGGAGAGATTTGGTAAGGAAAAGGCTGTAATAGAATCAGAGACATCTGGGGACATCTATGTGATGAAGTTACGAGCATTTATCCCAAGAGTAAGATTTTGCGTAACTTTTATTTTCTTGGAGAGTCAGTCATATTTAACTTTTCACAGAGTAACATTCCACATGTTAATTCCACGCATTATGCTCATCTTAATTAAAATATTTTAAAAGGGAATATTTTATTCACCAAATGAATGTGAGAAAAGTGAATTGCAACTTATACTCTAGCTAATTTTTATTTTTTTTTTTTTTGAGATTATTAATTCCATGTGACCAGGCTGAACATAGGCTGTACAAATAATACTGAACCTTAAAGAACTCTGTTAAAAAGGCCAGTATTTTTATGTCAACCACTGAAAAAACAACACACGGCATAAAACCCCTGGAACAAAAAGATTCTGTTCATTCAATGAAAATCTTGTCATTCACTTCAGTGAAGCCAGGTTTTATCTGGCATTTCACCTCACATTATCTTATAATATGAAAATGAGTTTCTGCTACCTATATAACTAGAAAATTAGAGTACAAGATAATCTCCTCTGTAAAATGGCAGGCTTTTGCTCAAAATGTCTACATTCATTGCTTTTTATCTGCCTTATCATCTCTTTTCCTCTCTGATGAATGCAAACTGTTTGGGTAATTTGCTTTGACCAGATCTGTGTCTGTGAGATCTTAAGTGGAAAAACTATTTGCATACTTAAGAATCCTGAGAACAGAGAGTGGCATTATAGTTTGGGATTTGGTTGGGGGTTTTTATCCCTGCGCTGGGCCAAGAGAGACACTTTACATTTATATGTAGCAATTACCATTCCTAATTTTTGTAATTAAACCGGCTTGTGAAAAATTTAACATATAAAATGGAGGCTGCCAGGCTAAGCTCCCTTTCTCTTTGCTTTATTCTTTTTTAACATACCAGCCCATAAAAGTTTGGATATCTGTTTCTCTCTTCTCTCCTCCTCTGACTTTGGTTCAGAGTTGTTTTGGAAAGTATCTTCTCTTAAAAAATGTGGTCTCCATAGAGATGGTAGTTCACTGGAGCGGATATGCAAAAATACTGAGGGGTTGCTTCCATTAATTTTTCTAAAGTAGTAACAGAAGTCAAGTGTCACACACACACAAAAATTGTAATAGAAAGGGAATCGCAGCTGATACCTTGTGTCATTTTTTGATTGAAAATATCAGTGCCACTAAAGAAGACTGTGAAAGAAGTTACCGACGAAAAATAAATCCGCACAAAAAATACACGCCGTAACAGAACTTGGTGAACTGGCCAGAAGTGTGAGTGTGTTTGACAAAATGCACAAATCTGCTCGCAGGCAGGACCTTCGCTCCGATGGCAAGGGCAATGAGCTGAATACAGCCCACTGCTGCGGCCACACCAATACAGACAAGTCTATGGAAAATGACCACCCTCCTTTTACCTATGAAAATTTTTATTAAAAAAAAAAAAAAAATCCAAACAAGAACGTACTATTAGAAATTTTATTTTTTTGTCATTTGTATTTAATCATCCAAGTGCAATTCAGAGGCTGAAAGAGCAGTAATGTTAATTGGAGGTATTCTCTCGGCAAAAACTGCAAAGCAGAGACTAATAAACTCAAACTAGACATGCAGGATGTTTTTGCTGATAATACTCATGCACATTTCATTATCCTTTTTGACCCTGCTGGCTGGCAAAATGTAAAACCTATGATTAAAAATATAGATTTTTTTATATTAAATTTTATGGCTGTTGCTAAGAAGAACTGAAACCGATGCATTAGCTTCCACTAACAAGTTCCCACTTTTTCACAGGGCTACAGTGTTCTTTAGAGAGTATGGGAATAAAACTCGCATTTCTTGCTGTCTCCTGTCTTTGGGTTTCAGATTATTTCGAAGCAAACATATTTTAAATAATGTTTTGAACTTGTGTTCCTACTCTTACTCAGTCAGGAGACACTGTAAAGCTATGAATTCCATTTCAGGAGGCTTCAATGCAATTGCCTAATTATTACATTTTAGACTAGAATTATATTTACTTAGAAACTCACATGAAATTTCCACGGTGTATAAGTATTTTATAATTAATTCCCATTATCAGTTATGAGGCATGTATAACTTCTTGTGTGGACTTATGATGTTGATAGTTTTACAGATATTAATTTCACAGTCCTTTGATTTTGTGAATTTCAGTAAAAGTTCTGTATTCTGCATGAATTTTCAGGAGCATTAATTTTTTCATATTGCTCAGACTCAGGAAAGAATTTTCTCTGCGGTCCTGTAAAAAATAGGACTGGCTGTAATGGTGGAGAAAACAAGAGCTTATGTCCAGATGCTTTATACTTTATATCTGTTTTTTTAAACTATTGAAAAACTACAGCCTGTGGGCAAAGAAATCTCATTACTTAAAATTTGCACTTCAAGAGAATTTAAAGTTGTACAAATAGATTTTAAGTTTGATAAGAAAATTGATTGGAGATTGTACATTGTGAATACATTAGGTTTATAAAGACAAAACATGCATGAAGTGCAATTACTGCTAGTGTTTCTATATTAGTATGAATGTTAATAGCATGTTTGTTTTTGAAATGGGTTATGCATTCTGGTAAATGTCTGCTTGAATCTAGTCATCTGTGTATCACTTGTCTAAGTACTCTCATTTAAGATGCCATATCCCTTCTTGTAGCAATAAAGGGGTAAAGCAACATTAATATTAAATAATTAGAAAAACAAAAGGGGAATGATTAAACATATTTACATAATTGAAATAACACTGAGTCGCAGTGGGAAATCGGGACAATGTTGTCTCCTTTCAAAGTAATTCATAATTCAGATTTTTAATTATGGCATATTCATTCATTTAAAGATGATTCTGGATGAGAGGGCCACTAATGAAATACAATCATTAGCATCTAAACAAAGTAATTTAGAAAGTCTCCTTTCGGGGAAAAGATTTCTAGAACATCATCAATCACACAAGATATGCAAAAACAAGCAATTAAACCACACACAAGAACTACAACAACCTTATATATTAGTAATGTACACATGAAAACATAACTGATTACAATGATTAGAGTAGGGTAGTGTGGTTAATTTGTATGTTATGTAGCAATTTCATGGAAGAATGTACCAGGACAGACACATCGCACAACAAATGAATGCCATGTCATTGATCTATGTTTTAAATATATTAACGTCATTGCAGTCAGTGCCAAGTTATCAATAAAAAAATCCAGTGAGGAGAATCTGGAACTGTGTTCTTCAAAGAAGTATAACTCCCCTAGTATGGACCCCGGGCTATGGTTTTGTTTTGGGGGGTTATTTGTTTGTTGGTTTGGTTTGGGGTTTTTTCTTTTTTTTTTTTTTTTTTTTTTTTTTTTTTTTTTAATTTTTTTTTTTTTTTTTTTTTTTAATTTGGAAAAATTTTTTTTTTTCTTTTTTTCTTTTTTTTTTTTTTTAATTGTATTGTATTTCATTTTGTTAAATTGGCAAAATATAGGCTTAGTAAGATATTTCATGAGAGAAGCAGGTGCTGCATTAGTTTCTCATTAACTACTCAAATCCTGCTTTGGGCTTATAGCAACAAAGTGCTCATAGACCTAAATGGGTCAGTGATTTACAGGGTCTTTCCGTATACACAATTACAATTCATTAAACATGCAGCAGCATTAAATGGATGGAGTAATTCCGCACGACTTTTAATGTCTGTGTGCAGTGTCCTGTTAAAGGGACACAAAAAGGCTGGCTTTAAACACCTTCTTCTTTGGGTTAAATTATAATCTCGTCGGAAGCCCGTACCGTTCCTCCTCTCGTGTAAAGAAAAGGCAGAAAGAGTGGTGTATGCGTGCGGGGAGCATCCTGCCGCAGTGAGGCAGGAGCGGCTGCCTTTGATAACCACCAGGCTTAGAAGCCAAAATATGTTCTATTGGGTACTCAAAGGATAAAAATACTGGTTAATTTTCAACAGTGCTCCTTCATTTGACTTTACAATTTATAGCAGTGAACATTAATGCAAGAATAGCTTGGTCGAGGAGGAGTTTAAAATTAGAGCACCTCTTCTCATTAGCCCCAGCAGCCTGACCCAGGGTGAACTGAGAAGTAATTTGCCGCCAGATCCTCATTTTGCTTCTGTTATCACTCCTTGTAAATGAAGCGCAGCAATTTATTGTAGCACCTCAAGGAGTCAAGAACATAATGTGTAAAACACATACAAAAAAAATCTTTCTTCACATTCATTAACACCCAGCACATAGAGGCTGTTCACTTTTCACTCTAATGAAGGAGGGGGATCTTAAATCTAAAGCTTTCCAGCCTGTGAAGAAGGCCTCTTCAGGTCATTAGACAGAAGCTGAGTTGGACTGAAGAAAGGTCATTGACAAAAAAGGGAGAATGGCAATATGATGAAAAATAGAAAATGGATAAAAGAAGAGACTTTAGAAAGCTCGGAGAATGGAAAGTACATTTTTGGCATCAGTGATCAACCCTTCTTGTCTCTATGTTCATTTTCTGTTGTCAGTGAAGAAAAGAATATCTGGCTTTTTATTTAGCTGGGAATTGCTCTCGTGTTTGGTCAATTCTCATTTCATCACCCTTGATCTGACCTTGCAGGAAGCATTAATAGGCTTATTTTTAAGGGAGCTTTGTCTGGTGGCTATAAATTCAGCCCTTCATTTTTCTCTTTTTTATTAAAAACATGCAGTCTACTAGATTTTAATGTATTCTGATTATGTAACTGACAATTTCCCCTTAGGGAGATCTTTTGTCTCACTAGTCCTGATTAACACTTTGGGTTTATAGCTGTATATTAACACCACATTCAGGAATATTAGGAAGCTCCTATATGCAAATTAATTTATATTGGTAATAGAAATAGAAGAACTTGAAGAGGAGTTAGGAGCACTCCCCGAACATGTGCTGAATGCAGAACGTAACATGTGCTTAGGGGTGGAGGGTACCTAAGCCAAGAGGCAGAGAAACTCATAGAAAATACTCTTTTGTTTTATTTACCCGGTCTCCAACGGCAGAAGGGTCGAATCCTGCAGTTTTGTAGCAATCACTGTTAAGTGATTTTTTTCCCCCCAAATGCATATAACTTGCACTGGTATAACACGTTATCAACATGTACATGTATTGTGAGAATGAAGATATAACAAAGTCATCTTTTTTTGTGTGTTACCACTTTTCTTGTTATGGACAAGCAAATATTCTTTCTCTCATAATGTATTTTCTTATGTTTGTCCACATCCCGTTGCTGGATCTTCCCTTTGTACAAGCTAATCTCATAAATTAGCGTGTATATATTTTACAGTAAATGCTTTCCCATTTAGTTAACAGCATGAGACCATTATCTTGTGACAAAACTCTGTTCCAGTGAAGTCTCTTCATTAAATAAGTAATCATCTTTTACATACAATGGAAACTGGAATTAGTAGTATATAAATATACCATGCTGAAAAGCCATCATTTGACAACAACATGACCTTCATCAAATTATGCCTTATTCTCCTAATCCTCCAGAAACTGGTATGCAGTTATGCCGCTTGGATAGCCTTAGATCAAAACAACCCAATACAAATGAGCTGTCAATGTATTCAGCATATCAAAGAGAAGGTAGAGATTATTTTGGAACTCCACAAGGGTTTGGTTTTACTTTTCTCTAAGAAGCACCCTCGTGAATTATGCATGTAAATAATACTGCAAACCACTTTATTTGCTGCTGAGTTGGAACAGCAGGTTGCCCAACACTAATTCTTCACTGTACCCCCAGTTCTGTCAGCTTTGCTGTTCGGTTGCTGTCTTGGTATTAGGTTGCAGTATTCTTTTTTAACCCAGATAGCTTGGCAGATAGAGGTTAGGGAAGGGTCAGGTGAATGGTCAGACAGGCAAAGCTTCTGGATTGCCACTACTGAAAACCATGGTTAGGTGAAGAAGGCACCAAACCCCCCAAATCCGTTCATTAACAGTTAGAACAATTTTTCTATTTGTTTAAGCCATCGGTTTCATCTTACTGCTGATTATCAAGCAGATGGTATGAGTAGAACTAAAGGGAGTAGACGTGGGGGGGGGTCTCCCAAAAGCCCTGCATGTAGTGCAGATTTAAATAGTGTGGCGTAGCTCACGCTGGCACTTCTCCCGTGCACCCCCCAGGTCCGCAGGCGTTCCAGCAGAGGTGTTCATTGGCAGGGGCATCCTGAGCCCAGGTTGGCCACAGCTTTCAACAAAGTTTTGTCCATGCACAAGAGCTTTGTGGGGTCAAATAAAGTACTCTTGAGGTACCATTTGTTTCTTCTTTGCCAGTATTTTCCACGGAATATATACATTTTGTGCCTTTTCCAGGCAGTGCTGCAATTATAATTGTTGCTGGAAGTATGGTTTTCTCTGGAAAACCTGCCACATCCCTTTGCTTGTCTGGGGCTCAGCTGAGCACGTAACCCTTTTGCTGAGCCCAAACGAGCACGTCCTGGAGCACCAGACAGAACTCAGCTGGCTGGAGGGAAGAGAGGGGATGCTCTCTGGATTTTATCTAACTGTCCAGAATGGCCAGCTCTAATTGGACAACCATTGCTGTTTCAAATGCTGTTTATATGGCTCTGTATGTTTATATCACATTCTCTAAGAAGATAACAATAACGTGACAGCAGCAGTACTGATATCTGTCCAGTGGTGCAATAGTAAATACGCAAGATTGTATAGCATAGAGCCATTACAGACAATCACAGGGGTTTGTAGAGCGACTTTGAAGTCGGGGTATTTGGTGAAATACCCACATATCCAGTCCCTCGCATTGGCTAGCTAACATTTACCCTGAAAAAAAGCAGGGCTTCCCTCCGTGACTGGAGGTCCCATTTGCTCCATGGGTAACTGGGGGATGGAGGAAAGAGGCCACATCACACCCTCCCACCAGGAGCCTGAAGGCACCACAAAGGGTCTTTCACTCCGAAGGAAAGTGCTTGTGCCTGACGCAGTAAATGCCACGGCAAGTTATGAGGCTAAGTTATTCAAAAACCCCTCCAAATTAAAAATCTCTTTTTTTGTTCCCCCACTAAAAGGTACAAACCAGAATGATGTTGTTCAGAGTACACAGCTACTGTCTCTGTTTATCTTTTTTTTTTTTAACTACTCAGTGAATAATATGAACTGAGAGACCTTTAAATGGATGCAATATTTATTCATAACACAGTAGAGTGAAGCTGCAGCATTCTTTTACCTGGTATCCAAATCCCATCGTTTTACTTCCTTCAGTGACTTCCCGCTTTCCTAAAAACATATAAGACATCTCATGTAACTTGTACCCGAGACAGACATCTCATTTCTATAGGTACAAATGGACTAGAACAGCTCGGACACTAATTAACAATGTTGAATGAGGAACAGCAACATCTCACAGAAATATCTGCACTTATTGAACAGGACCTTAAAACCAAGAAAATAAATTGTTTGAGAAAGAAGGAACCTGAAACCCTTGTTCAGCAGTTATCCAAATGAAAGATTTTTTTTTTTTTTTTAAATACTCAAGAAAATTTCTCAAAATTTCACTTGGGAAATTTCTTTACGATGGTTTGGTCCTTCCTTTTATTTGAAATTGATGACAAAAAAGGGAAAAGGGAGACGGAAGGGAAAAACAAGGCAAAACTTACCAACCATAACCTCTATTTCTTCATAGTCCAGTTACAAAAAAAGGCAACATTTCCAAAGGCCAAATTATTTTCATGTAACAGTCTGGTCTTTCTAAGGTCCTAAATACTTGTTATTGAAAACTGCCAGTGTAGTCTTTCTCTTATCATCAAATCATTTTGGGGGGCTGAGTGGTATAAATTATATATTGCAGGTGTAAAAATAATTATTTTGACAGTGTGTATTCTAACCATGTATACATATGCTCACTAAACCAAGGATGTATAATACTTGCTTTAATTTTCTTGCACGATCCTTTCTGATCCTTGGCTCCATTCGAACCTCCCCTTCCTCTGCTCTCCATTTATCCAGCTCTGGTTTTCTACATTTTTAGCTCACCTTGAGGTTTAAAACACTGAAGCCTGTCTTCTTTTTTTTCCCAGAGAGTGGGATATAAAGAGCTTTTATGCTGATTGTCACCCCGTGTGGTGGGGAAGGAAGAGCAAACCGGGAAAGGTGAGCCAGCCAAGGCGCAGAATGAGGAAATGGTCCAGCTCCTGCCCTCTCTAATTCACAGACTATTTCAGACACTAAAATTGTGACAGCTTGCTCTTGTGATAAAGATGTTAACAAGAAGAGAAAATGACATTAATTTAATCTATTCTTACAGGTCATGCTGAAATGAGACTGTGATGATACAAAATTATAATAATAAATATGGTAGTAATTTCACAATTCTTTATAGATACTGTTCACAATCCTTTCACATGCAAATGTCCTGTCCTGTCCTTCATGACAGTGATTTTTGGTGCCATCCAGGCTCTAATTCAGCATCTTCTAGTAGTTGATTCCATAATTACTTTATATTGCAAGAACAATATAAAATACTATCCCAGATTAGGATCTCAAGATGGCTTTACTTTTATTACTCTTTCTCCTGGGCCTCTAAGAACATTTCAGATTTAGACATTTACCACGTTGTTAGAAGCAAATTAGATCACCCGCATTCTCAGCTCATAATACATTAATAACCAGAGACAAACAGTGGATGAAACACAAAGTATTGTAAAATAAAAAAGATTTAAAGATATTTTTTGTATGAATGGAAGTGGTGATTTTCATTTATTGGTATCTTCAGTAGCCAAATAAACCCAACACATTAATTCCCAAATCCTGAAAAGTTTGTGGGCAAATGATTATTTAAATCTGAAAATTTTTTAGTTATCTAAAATTCAGCATTTTTATAAGTGCCTCATTCAGTCAGAGAAATACCATTTCTTCCAAGGAGTACTTCAAACAGCAATATTAAAATTATTGAAAAAATATACTTTTAATCTAAAATTCTAATTCTAATCTAAGTCTAAAAATGAGAATTGTGTCATCACAGTGTCTCTCTTTTTTCCAGATTAGTTTGTCCCAGGATGATTTTTACTAATCAGTGTTTGCGATCGACGCTGGGAATGGCAGCGTCTCTACTGAACAAAAGATGCTGAGCTGCACCTTCCAGGGAGGGAGAGTGTTATTCTGACCAGAGACGAGTCCTCGTGGTGTAACTTTGGCAGCAGCATCCCCAACATGTGTTTTGTTGAATTTACACCTTCTGTGTAATCTGGCAGATACAGAGGGTGGAGCTCAGCCTCTGCCTTCTGCATAATAGCCTCAATTACAGGTGGAAAAGCATACGGTATGTAAATCAGTACACACTAGATGCGATATAATTGCAAGGTCAGCGTGGACAATGTTTTGCTGAAGTGCTGCTTTAAGTGAATAATTTCAATGATGAAAGTGTATTTTTTCATATTTGAGAGCTAATGTACTGAACTGGTCTTTCAGAAACGTTGCTCCAATTGCACTGTAATGTTAGCAGAGAAATATTAACAGCCAGATTTCCCCAACTTCAGCATTAAGCACATATCTTAGTAGGTAATGTGACATGTAACTACCCATAACTGTACCAGGATTTGAAATACAGTGCTCTTAAATTTAGGATGGGGAGTCATAGGAGAGGACGCTGGAGAGATCTGATAGTCGTACGGAGAGAAGGGAGGGGACGAGCGTCTGTTCAGCCGGGATACTGAAAGCGCTGGAGGAGGCACTGAAGCATAGTGCAATCGGTGGGCGCTGGCCTATGTTCCTCCTTCAAAAGCAAAGTTTCAGGATGTTCATATGGATTTTGAAAAAGATAACTATGCTTTCCTGTAAACAATGTTAAATTGATTTCAACTATTAATATAAGTTATACGTAATGCATGCAATTTTGTTTTCAGCTGATGTTGGGATTTACTTCAGTTAACAACTTCCACTGGCTTTTTCCGAGTAAGATCTCACCTGACGTATTCAGGCAGAAATTGCCAAGATATTAAATTTAAAATGCTTTTAAACAAGTTTCACAGGACAGTTGCAGAAATGTCCCCTGCCTTCCTTTGAAGCACCAATTATTCCCATAAAACGATTAAGCATCAATTTGTTCTTTCATGCAAGTGTAAAACAGGTGATTCAGTGAACAGTTGCTTACAGACTCGTATACAGAAGTACTAACTTGAATTTAGTGGGATTACTCTTGCGGAGGAAATACATATAATAATGAAGAACAGTAGCAGTCAAGAGCCGCAATACAAAAAGAAAATCTGGCAAGATTATAACAAAAGCATAAACAAAACCCATAAAATGTAGCTAAATAAATCTGTGATCATGTGGCATATTTGAGAGCAACAAATTTCATTATCTGCAGCTATCTGTCTTTTTCACCGTAGTGATTTGTGGTGTGAAGACTCTGAGATAACTATTGAAATTAATTTACTCTATTTTCATAATTCTGATTTATTAAGGTATGTTTAATTAAGCTGATTATTACCCAGTAACTTCTGCTGAACACCACAGTTACTCTTTTGCTTAAGTTAATTTCACATCCTGTTCTACAGAGATTATTTCTGATTTATTATGAAATTCAAGAAAGTAAGCATCTGAGTAAAAAGGATATTTATCAGCAAGGGCCTAATTTACTACACATAAGTACCATTATTCATTATTACTCTCATTATAGTGCAAAAGACTTGAGTTAGCCTTTCAAGTAACACAATTTGTAACTAGATGGAGCAGGTTAGGAAGAAATACAACTTATTTCTCTATTCAAGCCAACGGTAGCAGGAACCATTCCTGGAGGGAAGCAGCAAATACGACGTGAGATGGTTACATTTTTTCTCTTCCTCCTCCCCATTTGCTCTTTGCTGTAGTGTAATGACTTTTCCTTAAGCTTACCTGCCTGGCAGAGCACAAGACCAAGCCCTGTAGGAAGCTCTATCAGACCTTGTGGTGTAGCTGCTGTTGGGTATGGGTTATGTATGCTGTGATGAATGGCATGAAACTAAATGAATTAAATGGCATAAAACTAAATGAATTAGCTAGAGTTATAAAAAGACTGTGGAAGGTTTCTGCTTTTACAGGAAATGTTGATGGAGGGGGTGTTTTTATTGAATTTATTTTCTTAAAGCTCCCTGATTTTTAATAAAAGATCAAAATTTTACAGATAAAGAAGAAACCCTTCTTTAATCAAAAGAGAAAAACATACATAATAAATTACCATGGTGTCGTGGTTTTGCCCCAGCTGGCAGCTGAGCACCACACAGCCTCTCACTCGACCCTCTATCCCCCAAGAGGATGGGGAGGAGAATGAAAAAAACTCATGGGTTGACATAAAGACAGTTTAATAGGATAACAAAGGAAGATAATTATATTAATAATAATAATAATAACAACAACAAAAACAATAATAATAAAACCAAGTGATGCACAAATGAAATTGCTCACCACAGGTAGGAGGAAAAAAACCAACCCGATGCCCAGTCTGTTTCTGAGCAGTGATCCCACCTACCGGCTAGCCTCCCCAGTTACACAGGGGGCATGACGTCATATGGCAGGGAATATCCCTTTGGCCAGTCTGGGTCAGCTGTCCTGGCTGTGCTCTCCCAGTGTCTTGTGCACCTGGCAGGGCACAGTGAGAAGCTGAAAAGTCCTTGACTTAGTGTAGATGCTACAACTACCTAGCAACAACTAAAAACATCAGTGTGTTACCAACATTATTCTCATACTAAACCCAAACCACAGCACTACTCCAGCTACAAGAGAGAAAATTAACTTTATCTCAGCTGAAACCAGGACACATGGCTTTCAGATTAATTTGGTTTCCGCTTCAAATCTTTGGTCAGGAAATGAGTATATTATGCGCTGTGATTACAAACAAAAGGAGTGACACTGACAAATGATAAAGCTAATTGAGCAAGGGGGGAGTTTACCCTATGGCCCAAGCAGTGCAAACAGTCACCCCCTTGAAAACTTCCTGCTGTCATCAATATTCCCCTCTGCATGGCAGCAAGACCCACACTCTTCCCAGCTCAAAGAAGGTGATGTTCTCTCTTAAACGCGTGCACCAATTTTTGTTCTACTGATGTTTAAACAACAATTATTTATGCAAAATAAAATTGATTTTCGTGATCTTTTGTTGATAACAGGAATCACTGGAAGAGACAGGGGGACAGCTAGAGACACTGGAAGTCCTACGGTGGCCACCTAGCATTATAGCTGCACAGAGACAAAGGATGCGACCATGGCTAGGAGACAATGTTTAAAAGTAGCCACTCACATGCTGCTATGGCGTTAAAAAGAGGAATACATTTAGGTGTTTGTTTTACCAATGCATTTGGGTGAACAAATTTCAAAAGATGGCTATTTCCTTGTTGATACTATCCTCTTCCGGACAGGAGAAAAAAATTGCTTAAAATAACAGCCAGTGTTAGAACAAAAGTAAAACACATTCGCCAGATAAATGAAATAATTGTAATCAGAAGAGTGGAGTTATCACACTAAGAGGATTTCAGTGAATAGATGAATTCTGTGTACAACATAATCAAATTGTCAACATTGTTTAGTCTAGTCCTACTTTTATTCATTTCCTGGATTTTCTGATTAATTTAAATCATGGTTAATTGAGTAATGAAACATTCAGGAAAGTTCAGCTAGAAGAACAATTTGCTGGAGACAATTTCCACTTGTCTTTGTTAATACACAGTTTACTAGATTCGATACATTAGTAAAAGGTCTGAAAAACTATTAGAAGAAAACTAGTGGTTTTGACTGAGGGGTGCTTAAATTGTGAAGCTACTCCAAAGGGCTCAGTAACACTTAGTACCAAAGCTCCAAAGAACCAATAATATTGGTTTTATCTGTTATACAAGAAATAGAAACCTGAGGAATTTCCCAGAGGGGGAATATCCAGGGGCTGGGAGAAAGAGGAGTCTCTTTTATAAAACACCTTTCCTTCTGGTAATTTTATTTGCTGATAGCACTGAGCGACAGCGAGGAAAAGCCAGTAGCAAAGAAAAGTTTATTATATTGCCCTTGTCCATCAGCTTTTGTCTTCTCCAAGTTCAGCGATCTCGTTTGGGGCCACGGAATCTATTCATGTTCAATTAGGCTCAGCCCAGACTTGGGAAAAGAACCAATTCTTGCAGGCGGGGAAAGAGGCTAGCCGTGGTGGGGAGGGCAGCAACAAATATTGCAAAATGAGACAAAGAACATCTGTTTGCACAGGGTGGGCAGGCACGTGTGCCCAGAAAGCTACTGGCGGTTGTAAATGGACCCTGCAGTTCAGCAGGTTGATTAGGTTAACTCTTTGCTGGAAATATTGTTCTTGGTCATTAATCGTGATCTTACTTCTTGTCTGGACTTTTTTTTTTGTGAGAACTTAATCAAGCTTAAAGAATAGCCTTTCCAACTATGCGGCTGCTTTTTCTCTCTCTTACTATATATTCACAGACTGGTCTTACCAGAGCCGTCTATAAAGCAGATAGTATGCGACAATACATTTAACCTGATGTTCTGACAAAAGATACCATCGGAAAAATTATAATTCTTTGAAATGGTAGCTGATGAGGCAAAAATGGACAATCTAAATAACATTGCTCCAAATGGTAGAGGTGGACAAACGATGCTAGAGTACATTATTCCACTCCACTGGATGAAGTGACTTTCAAGGACTGATTAGCTCCATGTCTGAGAGGGTTAGCCCCCTGCCTGTTATAACAAGTGCCTATGAAAGGGAGAGCTGATCTGACAACTAGCTATGCCAACCGTGAAGTTATTTCAATACTTTCTCTGCTAACAAGTTGATTAATCCCATCATCATTTTGAAAACCTATTTTATATTGAATAAATCTTTTTCTAATAAAGAGCAGTTAGGAGGTGTAAAACTTTGACTTCTTCTCAATGACGCGATCAGCTCCTGTGTCGATTTTACCATTTCTGGCTCTCTGCAAGTTCTCTGTGCTAAAGATGATTTTTTTTTCACGCTGACTGAAAAGTTTTATTTTAAAAGTGCAGCCTGTAATACCCTAGTGACAACATCACATCAGGAATCTTCTGCAGTGAAGACGTGTACAGATTTTACTGTAAACACCAACCTTAAATGTCTCTGTTATTTCTATTCCTTCTCCTCATTTTTCCCCTTGCTACTTCTATTAAGCCAAACATGATACAAACAAATGACTGCTGCCTCTGGGGCCACATGACAAATACATCACTACACACAAGGGAAAGCTCCAATATAATGTCTTGCATTTGCGACATCACATAATTGTTTGGAGCGTTTAAGAGATTGTAGGCAGCCTGTGAAGAAGAAAAAGGCTCCAATTAGCTAGGGAAAGTGCTCATTTATGTACTTGGAAATGCAAAGATTTGAAAAATACAGAGCTTAACATTGCAGTGGAACTGCAATAAGGCAAATTATAAACATCACAATAAGCATTTTGTTTTTGTAGAGCAGTTCCTATAATGACATACCATTAAAAATCATCCTGAAACCCAGGAGGAAAAAAAAAAAAAAGAAGAAAAAAAAAGACAAATTTAAAGATAACGTATTTTTTATAATATAAATCCAGGATTTCACATACATTTCAATATAAATTCCTTTTTAGGGCAAGTCTATATTGCAACTGAGAAGCTGCTAGCTTAATAATATAGAGGAGGTAAAACCAGACAAAATTAATAAGTAGCGTCTCAGAGAGAAAAAGGTACATTAGTAACAATCAGAAAGGCTGAAATCCCTATATTGTATGTACCTGATAAAACTACATAAATCAAATACGTCCCTTGGAATTGGGAAGTGGAGATGTTCTTCCTTTAGCTTTTGTATGGAGTCCCTTTGTCTCACTTAAAAGAGAGGTCTTTCAGCTGACAGAAGTTGTGACCCCTTGAAAAACCTCCTGTTCCCAGTTAAGCGATTCTCCCTGCTCACGAGCCAAGTGTCTGCCCATCTACCGAGAGGAAGGTTGTCGGTGAAGAGAGGAATGGCAGGTCACGCTGCGAGACTTCGGTCTGTCTCGAATGTGAGGCTCCGTACACACTAAGACTTGGGTTGTACAGAGCTTTTCTCCTGGTAGGAATGAGATTTTCATCCGTTAGTGGGTTATTTATTGTTTTTCTGACATTTTCTCCAAGCACAGAAGGTGTTTTCGCTTGCCTTCCAAAGGGACAGTAATCGATCAGCGAACAGTTTGGAAGACGATACTGCAACTGCCATTGAGCATGTGGGGGGAACAAGTGGAGAAAGGGGAGATGTGAATTTTAAAGAACACCTAAGCACAATGCAAAGGTGTAGCTATAAAAGATGTCCCTCTTGCAGAGAAGGGCCTTTTCTCATACGTGCAGTGTAATGATAGGGAATGTGCCCTGGGACCAGAGTGGTCAAGTACATCCGCACCACTTATCAGCCAGCTAGAGAGAGACGTATCTGTTTGGTGGGGTAATGGGGATGAGAAAAGTGGAATAAGTGCATTTCTAACTTCCTTGCACTTTTAAAAATCTCTGTGCTGTCTCTTTTGGAGTTTATAAATAAATAATTGTATTTGCTTGTATTAGCAGTCGTTTCAAGGTGACTGGTGCCTCATTTCTGGCCGTGGTGAGCTTTCAGATTGTGGTCCCGAGGCAACTCTGAAGCACATTGCTCCAAGCAACGTACAAGGTAATTGAAGAAACCTTCCCTAAGCCACAAATCAGCAGTGCTACTACGGGGGTGGCTGCGGAGGAACCATCGTCTGGCAATCTGATTAGTTAAGCAAGATGTTATTTACCTGGGACTCTGAAAAATTTTATGGCATGAATGTGGAGACATTCCATTAAGGGCTGTATTGCATTTTTGAGATCTCATATACCTAGCTAACCTTTTCCAGGGCATGAGCACACCTAGCTAAATACATATCTGGAATTACAAATTTGTTTCATTTGCCCTATCTTGTTCCTCTTAAACTAGAGGAAAGAAGCACTATCACAGTAATAGCAATGACTAGAAAAGAAGAAAATAAAAGCTGAAAGTTCTAATCAAAACTGTAATCAGAAAGATGACAAATGGTGAAGATTATTAAATTTTCTTTGCTCCCTTGATGAATTTAATAAAGAACTAATCAAAGATCATTAGAAGGCTTTTGTGCTTGGTGTGCATTGTAACCGGATTGCAATCGGATTTTATGTTTTAGTGGTTATCTAGGGTTGAATTGGACATGTAAATATAGAAAAGAGATATTTTTAGCATTTTTCTTTGAAAATATTTATTTTAAAATGTCAAACCATTGTATATTGCTTCTAAGCTTTACACAATAAAAGCAGAGCATCTTTCACTGTGGTTAGAAATTTTGAAATTAATATCAGTGTCTAGTTTGAATTTTCTAATGATCTTTGATTGTTTCTTCCTTTAATTTTGTAGGAAAATTAGAAAAGAGACATTTATTTCCCAGGCAATTATGTAAGTATTCCAATTGCTAGGACAACTGACAACTTGCAGAGTGCCATAATAATATGGAAATTTACCTTTTGCAAATCTTCAGGGTTAATTTAGCATTCTTAAATTTTAAAGGGTGCTTTCTAATCTCCTTTCCATATCCCCTATTTGGTGCTGGAGTAATAATACTTATTGGATGCAGTAACTGAAGGTGTTATAGTATGAACCATCTTTTTTTTTTTTTTTTCTTCTGGCTCTTGATACCTGCAGTATCAGGTTCAATGATGAAAGACAGATTTCACTTCTCTCCTTTGGGTGAAGTGTGATTAAAAGGGTAGCTAATGCTTGAATATGCTGAAAGAATATCTAATTTCTAGCTAGCAAGAATAATGTATGAAAAAAAAATCTTTAAGCTCTTTTTAAAGTAGCTCTTGGAAAAGTCTAGTTAGCTGGTGATTTATAGGCAACTGGTTGGTTATGACAGGGTATTGATTTCATTTCCACTTGTCCTTTGTGACGTCTGGGCAGTTTCCTAGTTTGAAAGCAAGCAACAGTAACGCTTACAATACCTGACCTTAAGATATGATCTATTTGTCTGCCACTCAATTGAGTTTTGCTCTTACTGTTGCTTTAGCATTTGGGGGCATTTTTTTGCAGTAAGGTGTAAATATTAAATTGATTAAAGAAAGAAGAGTTGTGGATCTGGTGTTACAGAATAATGTGGGATCTGAAGCAGCCTAATATGATGCTTCATCATTTTTGTGGGAACAACATAGATATTTAAAGTAAAATTATTAAGACTGTGAAGGACACATCCAAATTCATTAGGGCTCTCTGGCAAGAGAGAGCAGAAGGCTATAACAAAAGCGCTAAGCATGTCCACTCCAATGGAATCTAACCCAAATCTAGGCATTACATATCAACACATTAGAAATCCTTATCATTTTTACTAAATGGGATGTTACAGCCTGCATTTGATTTTTTGGAGTTAGGATGTGGGAATATCTGTATGTGAAAGACTAATTTTTAAAAAACATCAACTTGCTGCCCAAAAAGACAAAGGCTGCTTGAAGTCTCATTCAACTCCACTAAAATGAATGGGAGATTGCCCTTGATAGCTGTGATGGGCACACAATTCTTAAGATATTTCTTATGGCATGATTATAGTATTTTTGGAGTGACCCACTCTATCTGTCATGCAGTGAGACCTCCAGATATACATGCAGAAACAGATCAGCAGCTCAAGTGCTCAGAAAGAAAGAAAGAACATTATCATTCAATATCTATTATAGATGCACCTACAAACTCTTTGAATGTGCAGTGTCCAAAAGTATGAATAGGCTTTTCAACAGAAAAACAACAGTTAAAGAAAAATGGGATATTAGCCTCCAAAATAAGTGCATGATAGTTTCAGGAATAACTCTTTCTAGGACTTGTAAGACGTGGGATCAGGATCAGAAGGCAAAGTTAGCGTTGGCTTGATTCCATATTATTGAGAAATTGAAAGTGAGAGAAAGCTTGGCCTCTGTGAATTAGCAGGGGATGCAAATTACTACCTGTGTAACGAACAGGTCAATAATTTCAAAGCTAATGTAACTCGACCACATCATCAAATCTACAGACATGGAAAATGTCAGATAATGGTGAAATCCTAGCAGAAACACCTTCTGGCATTCAATCTGCATAAACTGTAATTGTCTGCCAAGCAATAAATCATTTCAGTCTTTTTAACAGTGAAAGACCAGATTTTCAAGTATTACAGACAGAGAATGGAAGGAACATTTTTCTTGGGAACCTGGTTGAAGTAGCTGTGATACTCTTCTTAAACAGTAAGAAACAGAAAAGATACAACTTCGAAAAATTTCCAAGATTTGCCAGCCAAACTCTGGAGAATAATTAGCCAGCATCATGAGCTTCTAAAATGCTAGGGAGCTAAGAAAAATTCTCATAAACTTATGAGATTTTTCTGTAAGCATAATTTGTTTAGGTCTTGCAAATTTATTCTGGTTTTGCCATTCTGTGTTAAAACAATGAATTAGTTGATTCCGAAATCGTAGTTGGTGATAAATCCAGCTCTGGGTGATCTGCCACAAGAAGACATTGTATTTCTCTGGATTGGCATGCCCTAAATGCAGGGAAGTGGGGAATTCTTGTTGTGCCTGGCATTTCCAGTTTTTGCAAAATACTTCCATAGGACGTTCACTGTTACAGAAGTAACAGCACTTCATGAGCTGGTTTGAAATCTGGTAAAGCATGAATCCGTCTGAAAGAAATTTCAGTCCTGGCCCAGGAAAGATCCTGCACATCATTACTGTAAATGGGAAAGGTACGTGATGTCTTGGGATCTGAGAGGACATTGCGATGGTGAATGAAAATTCTTGCTTCTTCTAGGTAGCAATAGTTCATGGAAAATGGGTAGAAGAAAGTGATCAAATATTGATAATGGAAAAATAATGTCATGAAAACTGGGGTTCAGGTGGTTTCTAGAAATACTATAAAATTCAGTACCCAAGCACCAGCATTTTTCCAAGTGCCCTACACAAACATGCAGTGTGGGGATGATGAGGTTCCTTTTGTCAGTATTCAGCAGGGTAGGTGGCCATTTACTTGCAAAATATTTGTATGACTGTATTCACCACACGGCACAGTACTACAGAAAAGGTTTTAGAGATGCAGCTTATTTTGCATTTTCTTTCCCACGTAGAAGGAACCCTCAGCTGGAGATGTGGTTCCTTCTGGTTTATAGTCTGTGAACCTGGAAGACATGGAGCGAAGCGGTTATAATTCTGTGTGCAGTTGCATCATGCCCCTGTGTCCTCCTATAATGTGCCAAGTGAGAAGAAGGTCTGTGGTGAGGAGGGGCCAGGCCATTGTAGCAGGACCTACAACATGAAATCCTGCCTGCATAGCACAGAGCTGCTGTAGGGCTCCTCCGAATGTCACCTAGCTGGAAACTGAGCATATTCCCAAGAAAGCACAGTTAAACTTGCTCTTATAATTCCCAGAGCCACCACTATCCTCAGCAAAGTGTTTCAGTGACTAATTAGCATCATTATGGAAGTGCCATACCTCATTTCAAGCTTGAATTTGCCTTGGTCCAAATTCCAGCAGCTGGAGCTTGTTGTACCTTTCCTTGGTAGACTGCAGAGCCCTTTATTACATTTTTGGTTCCTACACAGACACTTGTAGACTGTGATGAAATTACTCATTAGTATCTACCCCTTGTAGTTAGCTAAATAAATACAACATATTTAATCTTTTGCTCTAGGACATGTTTACCATCTTTTTTTTTTTTCATTGCCATGCATCCACCTTTGAATCAGGTGAATGCAAATCTTTATTTAAGTCCCAGGTCTTGTGTCCACTCCTTTTCAGTTTGACTAGAAAATCTAGTAAGAAATTATAAACCTGCATCTATTATTCATTTTTATTTTATTGGGGGATTTTCTAGGTGCATCTGAGTGTGCAGGCACTGCGGAGGCCAAGGACTGAATATACCTTGAATCTGAGATGTTAATAGATTTTTATTTTTTTTTATAACTGTCATTACTTTAAACCCATTGGGTTTCCTTTCCTCCTTGAGAGGAACAAAGGACATTCCAACTCTCCCCAAGAAACAGAGGGCTTCCAAAGGAAACAAAGAGATATGCCATGTAAAATAAAAAACTCTCACCTTGGGAGAGCGGGAGAGCAGCGGGAGAGACCCAGAGTGTTTGTGCGTGGGGTTGTGCCCTCATGAATTGTGTGCATCGCTCCTGCGGCAGCGCCGGCACCGCTCACGTTCCCAGAGCCGTGCGGAGGCAGAGGAACGGGGCATAGGAGCCGGCAGCAGAGGAGGGGTAAAGCTATTCCCCCCCAGCTGCGCCATGGAAGAACAAAACCACTGCCTTGGATTTGCGCTCGGCGTCAGGTTTGCTTTTGCTGTGTCAGAGCTGGAGGCTCAGGCTCCTGTGTGAAACCTGTCCTCTCAGTGGGGATACATCTCCAGCTGTGGAAAGCATCCTGCACCCCCGTTGTGGTACCCACGCTGTCATATGAGGTCCCCATCCCATTCCCCCGTTCGCCTCAGGGCTTTGTCTTCCCTTGGTGAGAGCCAGAAAATTGTCCCGTAGCAGCAACACTCCGGGGTCATGCCTGGCTCTGTTATAGTGCTTCCTGCCTGGAAATCTCAGGGTGCCTTACCAGCATCACCTTCCCATATCAAACCTAAATTTAACTGGAAGCAAAACCCCAGTTCTGCCTTGCTGTTAGTTTTATAAGTGATTATGTTTATTTAATTTCTCATCTATCGCTGGCCTGAGATTGTATTGCAGTACAATAAGTAGGAGCACAGCTATTTGTAGATATGGTAGTAAAGGGATTTGTACCCACTCAGTATTTATTTCTAATTACGGCAACATTTTGAATTAGAGTAAATGGGTAAAAATATTAAAATTAGTTTTCTAGGTCTGTGTCATTACATCTAGGTAAAACAAGCGATGGCTGAGGAGAAAAGTCTATGTTCAGATTTCCTGCAAAGCACAGAGAAGGTGAAGAGGTGTGAGCCAAGTGAGAGACAGGGAGAGCGCTGGCGTAGCTTTCTGCCTATGCTTGGGAAACTGCCGCTGCAGAAAATATATCTGTGCTGGAGTCGAAGGAGCGATGGCAACAGGAGATCGCACACGGACTTCTGCAGGGGTGCTGCACATCGCTGGGGTCTGGGATGTACTCTGGCTGTTGGATTGCGTACTTGCACAGCTTTCATTGCCGGAGCTCATTGGATTAAAGCTGGAGTGGGTCTATTTCCAGAGACTACAACACTCCCTTCGCACTGCTCTGCAGACACATACACGCATGTGCGCACACACACCCACACCCCCTCGCACATATACACAGGCAGAGCTTGGAATCACCCATCCCTGCCTGGTCCTCTCCTTCATTGCTGCAGCCGGTGCTCTTGGCTTTGCCTAACAGCGTTGCACATACAGGCTGACCGTCATACGCCAGCTGCCTCTTATACCCAGGCTGATCTTACGATGCGAGAATAGTTAGCGACGCAATATGGTGTGTATTGTTAAAAAGCAGCCCCAGATTAAAAATCATCACAGAACTTATTCCCTGAACTACCCTGAACTCGGTTATGGGTTTGGTAGACTGTTGCTTTGCATTCTTTGTAGCTGAGCAGAATTAGTGCAAGATGCTACTTGTTCTGTTTTTTTAAAATATACATCTGCATGGAGAGGTGCCTTTCTCAGTTCCTCTCCAGCCTATGTACCTCCTGGTACTACACGGCAGTAAATAAGTGTCTGTTATTCAGTTGTTATTCACCTTTCCCTTTTGTTCTAGCCAATTTTGTTGATACAGTGTGAGAAAACAAGTCAAGAGAGAGGGCTATAATGTTCATTTCTAAGAGCCATAGTGAGTGTTACATTTGTACTTCTGACTTGTTGTCTTTTGTTGCATAATAAAAAGTGAAGAAGCCAAGTACGTTGTTATATGAGTAGAAAATACTTGTGCTCACAATTTAACCCTTCGAGCAATATATAGGAACCAAAGCATAATCCATGGAGTTTCTCGAATTACTGAAGGCTTTGTAGTGCAATACTTCCTCTAGTTCTACAGTCCCAGAAAGCTGGTTGTAAAATACGTCTTACTGCTTTTATACTTTTAACTGACCTTTCTTTACAAAATGATTTATGCTCAGCCTACTAGTAAATTTGGCAGTATAACTATAATAGGAACCACGAAGAAGCTTGAGTCTTGGACTGAATGTTTTCCCTCCATGTGTCAATAATTACTTTAATGTGTTAATAATGACTTTAATTGAGCAGATATTACTAGTGAGCATCTTATGGACATTGAAGGCATTTTTTCTTATTCATCTCCTTAAATATCTCCGTTAAATTATGCAGACAAAATTATATCCTAGCCTGTTACATAAAATCTGAAGAAATAATTAAGGAGTTAAATGAAATATTCCTGTTGAGAACAGAAAGAGTTGTGGCTGCTTTTAATGTAAAATACCTTCTCATTTACAAATCTTGTGAGAAAAAATAGAAAGCATTTTTTCAATTTCTATCCTGTTGGTACATTTTTAGCATTGGGTGGAACTTTAACACAGCTCATCAGAGTAATTAGCTATTTACGATTTAAATCATGGTGAAAGTATCTTAAAACTTCTTTTGTGCTCTTATCGCTTTTTAAGGAGCACATTTATACACAAATTGCTCGGCATCTCTGTATCAAGGCTTTGATCTCCTGCACTATCAATTGTTGGCTCAGGTACAAGAGACTGTAAAATATACAAAGCTGTCTGCTCTAGACTCCAGTTGAAATAAAAAAGGAGGCTGTTTATACACAGCCACTCAGCTAAGTCAGTCAATATTTACATGTTGCAAGTATAATGCCTTCTTTATGTTAGATAAATTATTTAATTCAACCTCTGTGAAACTTCCTTTCAAGAGACTAACATTTACAAATAAATAACTTTTTAGTTTCTTAACTATAATCATAGCCTGAATAAAATCCTTTTCTGCATTTTCTTTTTTTCTCACAACTACTTGCTCAGCTTTGGTAAAACGTGGTAGAGTGTTTTATGATTGCTACATAAAGCCATTTACAATTTTGTTCCCATATAACATATTTTTCTGAAAATGTCATCTAACTGGGCAACTAGCTTTTGTGTTGTGTAGCATATATTTTCCAAGTTTGCTGTAAATGTTGTATGATATGGACTTACTACACCAACATCTGAGAATTAAACTTCAAGCCTTTAGGACCTGGCAGTTGCTAGTACAGCCAGCGTGTCTTGCTGACGGAAACACCCATAATGCATTAGATGACATACGTCTGCTGGTGACTTGTTTCTTGATTAATGCTTTCTAACAAATTAAGGCTAGAAGCAACAGTGCCTTTCTCCATTTGTGCCTCTCTCTGTTAGGAGTTTCTGTTGATCTCCGGCCGGACTCCTTTCTGGCCTGCCAAGTCTGCTGTAGGCAGAGGAAGAACTCAGAGCTTGGTGTCTTCTTATAATTTTAGTACTTGAAACGGCACACAAATGTCATGATTGCAGATGATTATAGCAATAAACAAGACAGTAGCAGCATCTTTCGGAAAGAACAGGTGATGAGGGGGAAAGGATTTCTGGCCTTATGTATGTACAAGGAAAAACAGATGTGTGCTCATGTGTTTTCAGATGCAGAGGGTGTTATAACCTGAGTTAGGTTTCCAATATTCTGAAAAGTAACGTGGAGTTTGGGTTTTATTTGCATTAAGATACATTCAGACTGCTTTCAACATGTGGCTCAGAATTTTTTTTTTTTATTTTTTTTTTTTTTGGCATTTGTATATGCACATAAAAATATTTTCCTGCTATTATGTATTTCTAGTTGGGTTTTGTATAGTGCTATCATCCATGACATTTCTGCGGTGAATTATGCTAGTGGCATTTTTGTGTAAGTGTTTCAAAATATGTTTCAGAGATGTAAGAATGCAAGTGACATTATTTGCAGATGTCACCTCTGAGAGTTTTAGAATTTTTATGTTTCTTCAGTGGGTCTGGTAATGACTGTTATCTTCAGCATTATTATACCCAATAGTTGATTGTATATAGCCATTATTTCCTTAGTGAAAGTCCTTAGCAGTATGACACTGAAGCTGTGTATGTCCTAAACAGATAAATAAGGAGTGTTTTGCATGGGGAACACAGATATAGATTAGGTTTATTCCACAAAGACGAGTATAACATAAAGCAATATTTTCCATTTTGTAGTCCTTAAAGAAGGGAGAAAAAATGGGTTTATTCTTCATAGAATCATAGAATGATTTGTGTTGGAAGGAACCTTTAAAGGTCATCTAGTTCCCCCCCCCTGCCATGGGCAGGGACCCCCTCCACTAGACCACGTTGCCCAAAGCCCCATCCAACCTGGCCTTGAACACTGCCAGGGAGGGGGCATCCACAGCTTCTCTGGGCAACCTGTTCCAGTGTCTCACCACCCTCACAGTGAAGAATTTTTTTCTAACATCTAATGTAAATCTACCCTCTTTTAGTTTAAACCCATTACCTCTTGTCCTGTCACTCCATGTCCTTGTAAACAGTCCCTCTCCAGCTTTCTTCTAGGGTCTCTTTAGGTACCAGAATGCTGCAAAAAGGTCTCCCTGGAGCCTTCTCCAGGCTGAACAAGCCCAACTCTCTCAGCCTGTCCTCATAGGAGAGGTGCTCCAGTCCTTCTTGCTTCACCCTGAATCTTCTGTTTGCAGATATTCCCAGAAATTCCACCAGTGCCAGTGATTTAATAACACCTGGAAGATTTATGACCTACCTACTTTTCATCTTCTGTTGCAATTCATCTTCTTACTGATGTTGCAGCCTAGGAGAGCCGTATAAAATTAAACGTACGCAGGTGAATTGTTAGAGGAAGGGATCTGACTGAAAGAACACGGTCCAATGGAACCAGTGTGCCGCAAGCTACCTAAGGGACCGAGGCAAACCTCCCTCACAAAGCTTTGCTGGTTCCTAGCAAGCTGAAGGGATCACTCGTGTGGCCTGCAAACACAGCAAGTCCTAATGGCTTGGTTACACCCTGATCACCTGGTGGGGTCACATCTCTATTCTGGATTCCCCCCCTCACACACCACAGCTGCAGCAGGCAAGGAATGGCTGTGGTTAAATGCCCTTGGCTCCCAACTCGGCTTGGATGGGTGAAATCAAGCTGGGTGAAGGAGGTTTGGGAGATCAAATGAAATAGGATAAGCAAAAGAATCTCATGCATATAGGAGGGAAAAGGAAGGAGGGAGGAAGGGATGGGAGAAAGGAGGATTATTTCCAGGCTATCTGTAAATCCACAGAGATTTGGTGTTTGAGACTTATCTCCTATCAAAATCGTTGCTTGAAAAAAGATGGATACAAAGTTTGTGTTGGTGTGAGCGGTTACCCCTCTCGCCAGAGCACACAGCTTTCCCCAGCTCGGATCACAACGCCATGAACATCTTGTCCTGCACTTATATCATGTGTAGGCGGGGGTCCTTCTTCAACTGTCTGAAATGCCCCCCTTCCTTTTGTTTTCTTCATGGATACCTAGTGGCAATATTTCATTTCTGACCAGCCTTGGTGTCGAGTGAGCCTCACGGAGGCTGAGTGCAGGAAGCCTGAGCCAGCACGGGGTACTAAACCGGGACATACCTCTCTGCCACTTGAGAAGTCGGAGTGGTGGAGCTGACTCATACCTTGTAGCCATCAGGCTCCTGGGGGCTGGAGATACTGTGGAGCCAATGTACTTGATTTAAAGTGGGAGAGAGCTGCAAGATCCTCTCTTCACACAGCATTTCCTTCTTGAAGTGGTATTACTGTTGGCTCTAAAGAAAGCATGTTCTCATACTAAAGATTACACTAAACCCCACCATGTATTATTTATAGAGTAGCTCCCAGGGAACATTTCCTAATTTGAAGGAAAAGCTTGTGGATTTTTGATGGCCAAAAGATTTTCTACTTGTTTGACCACTCATTTTCTACTCATATTTGACTACTGTGAAATGATTTCCTGTTATTAGCATAAGAGATCTTTTGTGCTATTGCTCCTTCTGCCTTAAAGACATGAAAATACAGTTTTGAGATGTCTCGTGAAGGAAAGCAAAGTCATCCATTAAGGTCTTCCCTATGATCCTGTGCAATTCAGAGCTGTGCTGTACGATGAAATGTAATGATGTCCTTTATATTTTATTTATGTGAAAAAATGTCATTACATTTCATGCATGACAGCTGATTGGTAGCTGGCAGGTTTGGGTTGTTTCTCACAAGCCATATGTACCGCATACGGTCTGTGAAAGCACAGGAGCATACTTTTAAGCTGTGTGGACAGTATATCAGAGAATCTCCCCATGCTACCAATTAATCTCATAAAATGTTAATGTAATCCCTTCACAAATATGTAAATGCAGTGCCACTACGGGTCTGGCAAATAATAAACAATAGTTATCTTATCCTGGCCTTTTCCTTCATGTAATTCTCAGCAATAATTTAGTCCTTGTCTTCCACTCTGAAGGATTTAAATGGAATGACCTTAATTCTCGTTTTGTTTGCTCTCTATCTGCTAAGCAGCTGCAGTGAAGACGAAGACAAACAGTAGATTAACAGTGGTACCTTTTATAAGGCTGATTAGTTCTTAAAATATGCTCAGTGGAAACAAAAAAGCATGAAATGAGGTCTGAGAGAGAGGCTTTTACTCTTTTCATTGAAACTGCTACATTTCTTTCAGTAACCCACAGATACCGACTTTTCAATGAAATATTTTCTTGGAGGGCGGTTGTTTTTGCCAGCACAGCCTGTATAATATTTCAGAAGTGCAAGGTACGTACTTCTAAAATCATTTTATCTCATTTATTTTTCTGGTTCAGATGAGAACTTCATGATGGATGAATTTAAAATATTTACTGATATTGCATATCATCCATTTTTTGATGATTATATATATATCATCAGTTGTCAAAATGAAAACTAGAATTGATACAGGTGACAGCTGTAATGGGTTCAGCAGGTATTCCTGAAATTTATAAGCACTTTGCAGAAATATATTTTTAATATATCTAAAGTGTGTAGGAGAGAAGTGACTTGAGACAATGGGTTGACAACATGGTTTATGGTGTGGCTTAACCGCATCTGACAACACCCTGCAAATTTTAGGACTGGATGCGTGTTTATCCATCAGTCAGCAGAGCAAAATGTACTTACCTGAGCTGGTGTTCATTAAAGCCACTGCCTGATAAAAGGGTAAAATAATACCTCCATCAGGATTTCTGTTATTACACCTATCTCCCCCAAAAGGTTACCCCTTCTGCAGCACATGGTCTGCTCCGTTTGCTGGTGGAGGGGAGAGCAAGCTTGCTGATTTAGGCAGCTTGCAAAATCATCCACGTCCCCTTCCTGAAGCACCTAGGCATTCCTTAGATGTCTGCTATCAAAATCCTGACCCAGCCTGACCCTGCTTATCAACGGCTTGTTGTTCTTTCAAAGAGTTGAAAGGATTACGGCAGATTAGCTAACACAGCTCCCTTCCCTATATTGTTCTGTGGGACAGTCAGTTCTATAATAAAAATAAAATAGCAATTTTAAAGCAAGTTTTAAGAGTGGACATACTTCTAATTTACCGAAACTCATGTTTCAATATAGCTGAATTAATTTTTGCACTTTTTTAATCTGTGTTTATCAGTAGCCGACTATTTTTTCCCCTGTTTTTTTACTGGATCTGATTAAGATGTAATGAAATTCACCTCATGTCTAGTAAAATTCCATCCTCTGAGAAGACATTCTGCCATCTGATGTAAAATATATGTTTGTGTTTGATAAAGAATGTGCATAAATACATTTTTCATCTAGTTCTCATGTCTGTTTTGATTTTTTAAATATATAGCTGTTCAGGTACCTAGCACCATCAAGAATAGCCACAGGTATTTGGATGTTAAAAATCTGCATTTTCAGGAAGCACTTCAGTTTGGAATTGTAACTGAGAGTGATCTACACTCTGAATTTTTTTTGGAGAAAAAAAAAAAAAAGATGAAATGGAAACAGAAAGGAGGAAAGTAGCTGCTACAAAGCTGGGACAAAGACATCATCAGAGAGAAATTCTAAGGGAAAGCCAAGCTCCTGAGCAAGTAATGAACCTGAATTACTGCGTTTGCAATAATGTCAAGTTTAAAAGAAGACAGTCAGTTTGGACAGTAACTTCAAGGTCTGTCTCTCCAATGAGAACAGAAGAGCTCAAGCCCTGGAGTTGCTTGTAGACAAAAATGGAGAAATATGGCACCAATTCCTTTTTGAAAACTAATAAATCATTCCTTTAATTCTTATTTCACATTTGGTTTTGACTCAGAGGGCTTCAGTGACATTATTCATTGTTTAGCATGGATGTTTATCATCTTGAAACATTTAATGTGTTTTTTTCTGGCATAAGTAACTTTCTTGAGATCAGGCTGGAAAACAGGAACCACTTGCACACAAAATTCAATGGCACGCGTCAAGCCTTGTTTGAACATGCATCCAAGGGGATGGCTTTGAGGTTGAACAGGCTGTGACAGCCACCAGCCCTCCTGCTTGAAGAGCACGGGTACATGGCAGCCAACCCATCCTGCCAGCCAGCTGGGCACCTCCTGGGTTCAGCTGTGCCCGTTCCTAGGCTTGTTGTCTTCTTGGCCTGCAGGTCTGGCCTTATGGGAGACCCTGGGCCAGTGAGGACATACCCAGAGAGCCAGAGTTTAGTCCTGCAGGTCTTGATGTTGTGTAAGTGGTTGTAACAAACTTTTGTCCTTTTGTACGCCGAACTCCATCCTCATTTTTTTTAATTAAAAAGTCTCCTTTGGACTTTATTGTCATTTCTCTAGTCAAAGAGAGTTCCACCCGCTCTGGAGAACCGGCAAGTGGTCTTCATTCTCATCATCTTCAGCCCCAGTGGTCACTGTGTTATGTTTGCTGGGTACAGAGCCATGTAGGACTATGGGCTCAGGAAGCTGTGTGTTTTCTGCTTGTATTAAGAGAGATTTTAGAAGTTCTGGAAGGTCACTCTTATTTAGAAGTTGAACTGTGGGTTTGAGAGATGAAATGTTGGCAGTAAGGTCTGAAATCACCTTTTAGGCTCGAGCACTTGCATGGGAGCCAACTGGTCACCACCTACCTGGGTGGGTATAAAGTGTTACAGATCACTTTTCGTGCACTTCAAGTTCAAGAGATGTGAGACAACCGTGGTCTGGAAACTGCATAGCTACGGTAGCAGCGTCTCTGCGGCTTGACCTAATAAGCCCTGCTGACGTGCAGAAACACAGAAGATTTGGCAGTTCTGTCTTTTTCCTTGATCCCTGTCTGGAGCAAGTCCCTTTTCTCTCTCTTTGTCACTTGTGACTGTTAGGTATGCAGAACAAACTCTTATTTCCTTTTTGTTGCCAAGTCATTAATTGATGTTCAGGAGAGGATGGGAGGAAAGAAGCTTTGTCTGGCTCTGAAAAGCACCAGATGTGCTTTTTTTTTGAATTGAGGAGAAGGATTAATTAAAATGAGGTAATAATATTAATCTGTTGACTGCGGTTAAGGTTGACTGTGACAGGAGGGGGAGCTCTCAGCGCATCAGGCAGGGGAAAGGGGGCTGGTGGGGAGCTCGGCTCTCCCAAACCAGAGAGGGGCTGGGGGCCCTCCTGCGCTGCAGCAGGAGTGTGTGTGTCTGGGGGGGGTGTCTTGTCACCCCCTTCACCAAAATACCTGTGTGACTCTGCTGGGCTGCTGCCACACTCAACCCAAAGGCAGAAGCAGGAATGAATATTCAGTGATGAATGGCAGTGGAAATGCTGATGGGAGGAATGAAGTACAAATTAAGAAGCATTGGGATTCTTCTTAAAGTGTGTCTGTTTTGATTGCTATTTCTGTAGATTTTTGCTATGTATTATATTGTTTAACAGAGCAAAAGAAAAACAGAATACATGTTTACTGTGTACTAAGCTGTAAGTACCTTTTTCAGACATCAGTAATCATCCTTTCCAGCTGAGAAGGCAATACACTTGCAATAGAGCTCTCCAAAAAACAGCAATTGTCCTATTTTAATGTTTCTGAAGCTATCCCTTATGGAAAAGCTCTCCTGAATTTAATAAGGGTAAAACGAACAGGCCTATATAGTAATTTCATAGAATTAAAAGAGAATTAGGAATTTAGCAGGAATTATACCTCTGCCGTAGATGAGGCTGGCATTAGCTGATGCGAGGTTGTGTGCAGACCTGCCTCTGCTGTGTGAGTAAATAATCTGTGTGCATGTATGCAAGCGTGATAAAACCTGATTTACTAGCCAGTCCCAGAGGTTTTTGTGGGCACGTTCTCTGCTGGAGGTGCCGGGCACGTGTCCGGAGCACCTTGCAGCAGAGGAGCGCGGAAAGGCAGGATTGGTGCTGCGGCCAGACCCAGCTCCAGCGAGCGCTTGCAAAATGCAGGGCCAAGGTGCACTCTAAGTAAGAGAGCCATTGGACTTCAATGTTCCTTGGCAAATTGTATGAAGACTACCAATTTCTCTAGCTTTTAAAAGTTATTTCTGAGAAAATTAGAAATTTCTGAGAAAACTAGAAATGACAAGGGATTTGGGGATGTAATACTCATGGGAAATCATTGTGGCACAGATGCCCAAGTAATTTCATTATTTCGAAATCCCCACTCTTAAGCTTTACAAGCACATGGACTCCATGATAGAACCATCTTTTTAGCCCAAAGGACAAACCATTTTTCTCTTACGCATAATAGTTATTAAAGAAGTTTCATATTTGTGGCAAATTTTTATTTTTTCCATCTTCACCTAAATTATTTTGGCATTAGTGAAAGAAGTACTCCTTGGATTACATGATTGTATCGCTTCCCCTGCAAGGAAATCAGCATCTCTTTCTTTTTAGTTTCCCAATCTGATACGTGCAGGTGCTAAGCATCTGAGAGGCAAAAACTTTTTTCGGTTCTTAAGTGTGTGCCACCAGCAGTCCCCAGTGCAGGAGGCACAGGGGGTACAGGATGGGCTCAATAAACAGTCCTGACAAAAATAATCTTACTAAATAAAGAGGAAAGGGCAAAATGTCATTCTTATTTTACAGATGTGAATGGGTGAAATTTATGTCAACGGGTATTACAACGCAATTTAAGCCGCTCTGTGCAGTTTTTCAAAGCAGCCATCGCCCGTGCCAGCAGTCGAAATCCCGCCTGGCTCCACGTTTGGGATATTGGGCAGCTGAAAGCCGCGGCACATGAACCGTGGTGGTCCACAGACGATGGGGAGCGATGCATCCGTAGTTGTCTGAGTGCAGGTTCTGGCCCCGCCAGCTTTACAGGTACGCTGGGTTACCTGCAATACTCATTTTTGCTTCCTTTCTTTAAGACTCTTGAGTTTTATTGATAAATTAGTGCTGTTTTGCCTGCAAATCCATGGAACTTTGGTGACATCCAGTGACAGGTTCTGCTGAAAGGTGTTTTTCCCCCTGAAATGACGGGAGAGAAATGCTGGTATCCTGCTGGTTTCCCTTAATGGGATCAGCAGAGGAATTTGAACACGGGCTGAAAATCAGACTCTCAAACCATATACCATCGATTGTTTTAAGGCAGTGGGCTTTACCTTAGGTTTACCTGCAATCTTTAACGTGTGAATTGCTGTTGAAAAGATGTTAATTAACCATAATTTAAAGCCAACATCTCTCTGGCAATCCATTTGAATAAGCTGAGGGACTTTGAAGAACTTTCTCAGGGCTTCTCTCCTAATTTTCCTGAGGTGTCTCTTAAAGAAATTGTCTGAATGTCAACGTCAAACCTGTGAATGGTGCCTGATGTTTTAATATTTTTTCAGACAGTTTAATTAATATTGGAGTAAACCCTCGATTGTTGGAGAAAAAAAAAAAAAAGAAAAATCAGTGATTACATACTCTGACAGTGATATAAAAAGTAATAAACTGACTGTGGTAGCTTACTTAAAGAGGCAGACATTCATAGATTAAATTTTAAAAACCAAATTATTGCATTCACCTCCTAAAGTGTAATGTTTTAAGCTAAATAGAATCTGGGGTTAAATGACATTGCAAGCTGGAGAGAAATCAATGAATAGTTAAAAACTATATTCAAGCTAAATTGCCAAATGGTTAGCATTGTATAGTAACATTCAAATCACAGCAATTGTTCTTGTAATAAATATAATTTCTATAGCATTTCCTTAGATTATTCAGTTAATCGCCAGCGCTGTTTTACCTCTTTATAATAATGCGCGCTTTCTTTTAAAAAAAAAAAAA
>VXBL01003905.1:45919-71936 GCA_013400195.1 Aramus guarauna
AAAAAAAAAGAACTTGGTTATTTCTTTGGTCAGGGCCTATTTGCTCCTTTTTTATGTGAGATTTTCAATACTCTGCAATGATGCCGAGCAAAAAAGGTCCATCCACTTCACTTGTGATGCCTCGTGCATTACCTAAAGCACAACAGAACAATGCCAGACAACAGAGCCTTTCTCCCCGCTAACAATGCAGTCACCATGACAACCAGCAGAAGAACGTTTGGCCAGAAAAAGCTGGGAGCTTGGCGGACCAGCCTAATCAAAAAATGGAATAACATGACAACAATTACACTGATGAGTGAGAGGGAAGCTACAGATGCATTCAGACACCTATGGCACTGCCGGCTGGATGCATTCAGCATTTTTTTTATTTTTTTTTTTAAATTTTTTTTTTGTTGTTTAGTGTCTTGTGTTTTTTAAGAGCAGGTAAATAGACAAGATCGAATTGTGTAACAGAATGTCAGTGCTCTAGTTAAATTGAAAATTCCTTTTCTTTTGCTGTGCTACTTCAAGCACACTGAAGAGGCTTTAGGAGAGATGAGGTTTTGAAGTGAAATATGTAATAGATACAATATGAGTGTCACAAGCCAACTTTATTTAGCTTTAAAAATGTAAACTCAGATTTTCAAATACGCGGATGCAAATAAATATGACCGGATTGTGCAATGAATAACCGATCTCGCCTTTCACTTTAATTTCAGAACACTGAACACGTGTCAAGCATTGATTAGAAGTGATGGCTTGTTGTTTTTAAACCAACCCCTTCTGCATATTAGTATCCGCTGTAAAATTTATCACAGCATTTTGTGCAGACCTCTCTTCCAGCTCCAGGGAAACTTGAACTGCAACTGTACATGTGCCACAAATCAAGCAACAGACATAACAATGTACTTCTCTGAAATATCCCAAATTTAGCGTCACGCTAATAGCCTCCTATTATAAGCTCCCAATTGTATGTTACAAGTTCTGGTATTTTCTTTATAGGAAAGGGGGGAAGGGAATTTTCGCTGCTGTTACTAAAAAAAAATGTGTCTGTGATTTCTACTGTTGAGAATAATTTTTACATTTTAGGGAAGGGGATGGAGGAGGGAAGCTGCTGGTTTTAAATGGTGAGGTATTTGGGGATAGCCAGGAGGTGGTTTAGTGATTTTAAAAGAGCAGTGGGCACAAAACCCTGGCCATTTCTTTGTGTTTATCTAACAATGGCGTGCTAAAGTCCTGCAGCCAGTCCTTTCCATACTACCTCCTGCCTTAGGCAAAACTGCCTCTATACACCCTCCTGCCCCCTTTCATGCTCTTGCTGGATCCTGGGTAAATGTTGCGGCCAGCATCACATGGAATTATTGATTATTTAAATGCGTAATTAAAATAGCTATCTGAAAAAATGCTCAGGCAAAACCTTGCCCTTGCTTGAAGCACTTTGAACTTGACCGGTCGTGTAAAGGAGCCTTCAGCTATTGCAAAGAGAAAGCCGGGGAATTCTCCTACCAGGAGAAAATCTTTGCCTGGCATAACCATCGGCACTCATTGCTGAGCCTCCAGCACACAGGATGAGGAGACTGCTGGGTGCCAGGGATGAGCCATGCAACAACTGGATATTAGGAAAAATTTCTTCACCGAAAGGGTTGTCAAGCATTGGAACAAGCTGCCCAGGGAAGTGGTTGAGTCACCATCCCTGGAGGAATTTAAAACACACATAGGTGTGGGGCTTAGGGATGTGGTTTAGCTGTTGGACTTGGCAGTGCTACGTTAACAGTTGGACTTGATGATCTTAAAGGTCTTTTCCAAACAAAATGATTCAACACACTGAGGATGGAATACAAGCTAGCAGCAAAGCTGAGCGGTGCTTTACATGCAGTTGTCATTACACGCTGGCATCATCTCCATAAGTTAACATAAGTTAGCAGTATAAAAGATTTTAGGCTGCCAGCTTCTACTTCTGCTCTGCCACTATCCCACTAAATTCTGCTCTCCCACTTGCAAAAGTGCTAACCCTCATCACGCTCATCTTTGAGTTGGGGGTATTGGTGCTACAAGGAGGGACAGAGAAAAAATAGGAGGTGAGCTTAGGTTGTTTGCTAGGCAGCATTTAGGTTAAATTAGAAAAGGTGTTGAAGAGATTAGATAGAATAGTTCTGGGTGATAATGGTAAAGCTTAACAGAAACCTTAGGAATAAGATAGAAAAAGGGAGAAATGGAGAGATTAAGAGAATAGGGATTGGACTGAAGACAAGTTCAGGTCAGCCATGCCTAGGCCGGAGAGTGGGGATAAACAGATTAACCCAGAGGAGGCTAGAACAAGGCTAGGGCCTTAATCATGGTTGTACAGCAAGCTACCATGCTTGCCCATGCTCCCTGTTGACCATGGATCTGTCCTCCACTTACACCAGGCCTGTTGTTGCTACATCTGACCTTCTGCTTGCCGTAATGAGTGTTAAATATTAGAAGACTAGGTTTTTCCTCTCTTCTTTCTTTTTTATTTCCACAGAAGACCATATTTCCTTGCTCTACTTCTGGCTCTCCACCCCATTAAATACCCTCAGGCATCCATGAAGGCACAGAAAGAAGATACGCAGTAGGAAAGTGAACCTTCTTTCTACTAGAATTGGGGCAGCAAAGCCTCCACTTGCCTGTGACTGCCCCTGATAGCTTGAACAGGCTGGTATACCCTTGGGGCAGGCTATTTGCTATAAAAATCTGTCTCTGTAAGAGAATGGTGAAGGTAGAGGCAGGTGCCTGCTCAGGAGATGGGGAGGCTCTGGACAAGAAGGCCTCAAGTTGTGTTGGGTTGTTACAACATCTCAGGAGAACAAGACAACAGGCACTGGTACATCAGATCAAAAGAATAAGCGAGATCTTGCAAATATTAGAATTGGAGGCATGCAGAAAGGGCAAATTACAAGGAAATGAGACTT
Organism: Aramus guarauna; assembly: GCA_013400195.1. Taxonomy (NCBI): domain Eukaryota; kingdom Metazoa; phylum Chordata; class Aves; order Gruiformes; family Aramidae; genus Aramus; species Aramus guarauna. The sequence goes on from VXBL01003905.1 coordinate 48,832, forward strand.
AAGGTCTCCTTGCAAACCCCTGAGAAAGCAGAGGATCAATCAGGAGCCGATAGAGGTGGCTCCAGCCACGCTGCTGCTCTGGCACTGTGTGTACCTGAGTGTGGGGGGTTAGCACGGTGCCAGGCCTGCTCCTCTGCTGGAGCCAACCCTCCCTCACTGCTCCTCCTCCTCTTCCTCCTTCCCTGGCTATCCCGGTGAAGAAGGTAGCAGGGAGACAGTGGGCTGTACAGATGTGCCACCCTGGTTTGGCATGCCAGAATAAGGAATGGGGAAGGAGTATCCCCAGAACGGTCTAAAGAGGATGTTTACTACAGAAGCCTCTCTTCTGGATCTGAGCTGCCTGCTTACTTCAAGTAAACAAGTATTTTTATTACTTGCACAGGTGCACAACCCAATGGGATGCTCCATAGCTAAAAAAAAACAACCAACCAACCAAACAAACAAACAAAAAAAAACCAAAACAAAACAAAAAAACAAACACAAAAACAAAAAACCACAATTACACATTTGGCATACACAAATGTCATATTTGTGTTTCCCTTAAAGTGCACAGAAAGCTTTACATGCTCCTGAGGTCAGGCTGTCACTGGTCTGTACTAGCCCAGGCATTTTTTGCTGTTTTAAATACAGGTGTTATGTTTGCTCTTTTTCAATCAGACAATAACAGCCTGACTTCAGAGATTTTTATTTTTACTCCTTTCTATAGGGCTCACAATTTCACGTGTCAGCCCTTTCAGTAGTCTGGGAGGAAGGTTATCTCATGTACCTTTCTTGAGCACATTGAGCTCTTTGAATCCTTCTTCCACCTAAGACGTAAAATCCTATTCTAACCATTTCTAGATACTTCTCCTATTAGCCAAGGTGCTTTTGTTCCCAGCTTCTACTTTGTTATCCTAACTGAAACATAATGTAAAATAATAATTTAGTTTGGGGGTCATACACATGTTATTTTTAACCTCATCCTCTTTTCTTTGTTCCTTCTTCTCTTTTTAGTGTTGAGAGTAGGGAACATTTTGACAGCTAGTTTTCACTTCCTTTGGAGAAACATTTTGGGTAAAACCCTGATCCTGGTCTTCCCATTACTTACATGTCATGAAAACGTTTGCTTTCTCTTTAATATATAGTAAATTTGAGGTGTTGAAAACATGCATCTTGATCATGCCTCATTTTACTGAGCATAAATCTTTCTCTGTGTAAAGGATCCATAAAAAAAAATCAAGTCTGTCTTTATGCTTAGGACATGTCTTAGTAATACAAATAAGAGTATTATTGCCACAAATCTTTTATTAAAATATCAGAACACACATTTTTTCATTGATATCCATAGGTTTTGATGTCAATGAGAAAAAAATGTGATTGATGCAAAAAATAGAGGAAAACATTGGTGCCATTGTTGTATATTGTACATAATGTACAATTGTATGTTTTTATATAATGCACAATTGTATATAATTGTCTTGTACTGTATAAAATGTACATTATAGTTTGCAGTATACATACATGCTAGGTTAGATGCTGGCTTTAGGAATATGAAAACAAAACTCCAGGTGACATTCTGTTTCAATTAATGGAAAAGTTGTGTGGCTGAGTTTTTACATATAATACTGTTTCTATTAAAAATATAGAAATATTGTCCCCTTGCACACCATTCCAATTTTTTTTCTTTTTTTGTTCTTTTTTTTTTTTTTTTTTAAAGAAAGGAATGTATTTCTTAGCATAGTATAATCTTTAAATTGCTGTGAGGGCTTGCAGGGTTTGAACATCTCATTTCTTTTTAATTTTTCTTCCCCTGGTATTTAAAAATCATGATACCTAATAAAAAAACCCTGAACTCAAGAATAAACATGGGATTTAAGTTAGAAGATTGCTTAGTATGTTAGTGGAACCAAATGTTAATATTTACACAATATATTTATTCTTTCACTTGAATTTTTCCTTTCTTCTTTTTATGTTTATCCTATCCATATAGTAGCCGTATTCTGATCTGAGTTACATTTTTGGGCATCTGATGTTTGAATTTCCCATCCATAATTAATATTACTCTAATAATCTTTAGGAATGACTTAAAGTACCACCCTTCACCACAGGTTGTTCGGGGCTATTTTTATGGACTAGTGCACTTTAACAAGTCAAACCTACTTGGAGTGCAGCAAAGCCCTTTCTTCTCCCGCTCTGCTCCCCTCCATTCCCCATCCCCCACTGACAGCATGATGACCCAGGGAGGATTTTTCCTCTTTTATACTGTCCCACTCAGTCTCCATCCTTAGGACAAACTGCATGAAGAACTCACCAACCTACAGCTGGCAGGGGTACTTGCAGGCTCCTGGAACACAATATGATTCTCCATCCGTCCATTCATGGCTGAATATCTCATTGACTTTTCAGGGTTGTGTTTTGGGGTTGTTTTTTTTCCCCCTTTCTGCCCCTTTTACACCTTCTCCCTGTCCTGTCCGCCTTCTCTTCTTTGTTCAAGGCCCCTCACTTTTCTTTCCGTTGAGCTTCTTGTAATTAACATAGCTATAAATAAACAATTATGCCACTTGCAGCTGACCCAGACAGTCTAGCTGAAGTAAAATCTAACCTGGTCCTACCTAAGGAGTTTGCTGTTTGTAAACAGCCAAGAGATCTCTGTTATCAAGGGACAGCAGAAAAGTGGCTCATGTTTCTAAATACGCAAAAACAAGAATTCTAAAGAGGAATGAACAACTTCACTTGCAAATAAGAAGCCTGTCTCAGTTTTCAAAGTTTTGGGTCATTGTATCAAGATGAAATGTCCTATAGGTCCATTGGATAAGCTTTCTGGAGGAAAGTCAATAGTCCTAAATAGTGTGAGGAATGCTGGCAAGAAAACCACCCCTGAATCTGAGAAGAGATTGAAAAGCAACAGTAGGAATAGCAGGGTTGGGAATTTGATACAGACTTTACCTTTTTCACGATTTTTTTAAGTAACAAGGGGAAAGATGGATGACATTCAGCTGACGGAATATCACCAACAGACACAGGTGCTGTTTGTCCAGGGACAAGAGGCAGCAAGTTTCACACTCTTCTTTGAATAGCCAGCAACAGGAGTGAGTTCCTACTCTGACCAGAGGAGTGGGCTCCTAGGAGGAGTCTTGCTGGACCTGCAGAGGTGAAGTCTGTGGGGAATTTTGGAATCTAGAGAAGAATGCAGTTTTGCGACTTTCCTCACCAGCACCAAGTAAGTATTGCACCATAGAAAGGATCAGCTCAAGTCCCAAGGGTGATCCTGTGGTCCCCAGGACTCCTGTGTGGGTCTCCAGACTTGGTTGGTTTCTGGTACGAAAAGTTCAGCAAGTATGCTGGGCCTTGAATGCAGGACAGTCTAGCTCACATCTTCAGGTAAAACCAGTATGTCAGACAAGGACTTTGGTCTGGAGGTGTTATTTTTACGTTCTAACTCTCATTTCTGTGGAGCATATATGTGTGGTAACCCACTGTTGTAAGTCTGCCTTCTTTTTGGGGGAGAAACGCGGATCCAGTGATTCTGGAGCAGATCTTGGTTGCTTTAGACACTATTGTATTTTACTTGAATAATAACAGAGCAGAAATTGCTTCCCTGCCTCTTATTTCATCCAAGATCCTTCTAATCTATCTTCAGTCCTCACTACCTCACTAAAAGCTCACGTGACTTCTGCTTGGCCAAATCTCAGAAGACTGCATTACTGCCCTTTTTCTGCCATTAGCAATCGTCTCCTCCTTCAGGTCCGGCAGCTGTCACTTACTTTCTAGGTCTCCAGTAATTCACAGGAAGAATTGTTCTCAGGCAGGGTTTTTTTCTGTTGTTGTTGAGGTCTGACAAAGCTTGACAAAGCCCCTTTGGCTTCTCTTCACATAAGTTTCTACTACTAGTGACAGATGTTAAAGGTACTCCCATCACACCTACCTGCAAGCTGCTGTGGCTAATAGATACTAGGAGAGAGTGAGGCATGATGTCACCACAAACCAGGTGACACACAAACTTCTTGTAAGCAGTAGATGGTCATTATCTTATACCAAAAAAAAAAAAAAAAAAAAAAATCTTTTTATAGAAGAGAAGAATTAATTGATGTCTTGACAATAACAAACAAGATCTGGGGTTTTCTCTGGTTTTATTGAACTAAATAACAAAATGCACTGAGCTCAATGGTTTTAAATCAGACTCTTACAGAAGATATATTTTTACTGAGTGCAAAACTGAGAACATTTCTCTCCAAAAGACATACAACCTTAAATACAATCTAACGCAACAAAACATCAGTTTGAACTCTGAATTGTTTTCCAATATCTGACTATAGAGACATATAATCACTGGTGCTGCATTCTTAAATTGAAGTTAAAAAAGATGGATAAAGAAATAATATCTAAATGGATATCAGTGGAAAATAGGATTATTTAAGGAGACTCATCTCCTAGGTGGATAAAAATAAGATATTCAGGTAATTTTCAAAATGCAAAGCTATCTTGTACAATGGAGACAGCTAAAAAGTACCATTTGCTAGCCTGCAGTGAATGATTTGTAGTCATCAGGATCCTGCAGGTAATTGAGGATATCTGCATCGACGTGTGCTGCACTACTGCAAGAATATTATTGTAATGAACCGGTGCGCATGTACGAGTGTAATTGCCCTCTAGTGCACAGCCTTGGAACTGATCCCAGCTGTGCCATAGGACTGCACTGCTCAAAGGCAAAAACCCTGGAAAAACACCTGAAACGGGGGGAGCTAAATCCAAACCCCAGTGGCGTCAGGAGGCTCTGAGTAGCCATGGATGTGATAAGGGAGGGAATCCAGTCAGTGCTCACCAAAACCATCCTGTGGTCTGAACCAACATGCGGTAAGTGGAGATGACTGGAGGATTTGCTTCAAAACCTCAGTGCTCCTCCAAACCCAAATGTTAACACAGACATGGCCATTAGGAGCCGAGATAACCATGAGCCTGTTGTTCTGCATCACTTCCAGTTGTTTGCACAGGGTCACGTTTCACGGGAGGCTCAGGCTGGAGCTCCATAACCTCTTAGCAAAATCTGATATTTCTGTTAGTGCCAACAAAAAATTAAACGCTCTGAAGGTGCTAATTCTTTCCTCATCTGTGCAAGAGAATGAACCCTGTGTTCCCTGTGCAAATCACAGGCAAAATCCCCTCCGCGCTATCCAGCAAACGTTGAAGTGGTCTGCAATTAAGTTCATAGCTCCAGCTTCCAAGCTGGATATTTTCTTTGAGTTACTTCTCACTACGTAAGATGTAAGGATTTGCAGGTAAGGGAAAGGAATGTCTAGACAAATCATTGCACATTGAAGTATCTTGTCTCCTTATGTGAAGAAATGATTTGGTGATTTGTGTAGTTCTCATACACATCTCACTAGTTGTTTGTTCACAAATTTGAGTCCTCTGTTGGTCCTGGTTCTGTGTCTGGTGTTGTAGTTATTGCAGGTTGTGCACAGTTATCTGCCTTCTCTCTGCTTTACTCGGTGTTACCTGACAGTTATCCCATGGTCTATAAGGGATTGATTGTCAGCAGTATTTCAGTTCCTTGATTGCTGTGATAAACTGCTATGGGTGAGGTAGGAATAAAATAATGTAAAGACTTTTATTCAGTGTTTTCTAAATTTTCTTTTGGTTCATTCTCTCCTTCATTCCTCACGTTTCCATCTCACAACTTCTGAGCACATTGACCAGTTTTAACCACATTTATTAGAGTTTCCCACAAGTACTGGAAAAAATTGTGGCTGGGAAAAGGACAGGGAGGCCCAACATCCAACTTCTCCAAGGCTGAAGCTCTAGCTTGAACCCACCAAGGCCTGTTTTGCTCAGCCTGGGAGGTGGCCAGTCAGCAGCCACATGGCTTGAAACCCCCCAGTAGCTGGGAGACTGTAGGAGGTATCAGGACCGTGGAAGTGGTTTGTTTGTGTAAGTGGAAAAACAGCAGATGGGAGCGAGGTTGCACAGCAGATGGAGGCGCTGGTGTTATGGCAGCAGGAAGATGTGAGGGTGAGAACACAGATATCTCAGCAATCAGCTTCACTTATTTGACCTCTCATGGAATAGCCTGACGGTGGTCAAAGGCAGAGGAGCTGAGTCCCCGCCATCCTCCCCAAGCAGGCAGAGCCTCTGCAAAAGCTGCACTAGCACCGACCTTACAGCAGCATCCCCACCCTGGTTCGTCACTCAGCCACGGCCCCCACACCCTCCCCCAGCAGAACTGGCAGGAATAGAAAGTAAATATTAAAAGAATCTTTTAAAAAAAAAAATATTAAATCTCCTAACCTGGTATTGCTGCTCTTGTCTACTCTAGGTGCAAAGTAGCAGTCACTATTGTTTTAATTAATTTGCATTTTCTTGATTGATTCAGCCCTAATTCCACTTTCTGTGGATGAGCTGCCCATACTTTGCCCCTCACTACACTTCCCTGTAACAAGCTGGGGTCAAGTTTTTGAATCGTCTTAAGGTCTTTCCTGTATGGGATCAAATCTGGATTCCTTTCAAGTCAGTGGTAAAATTCCTATTGACTTTCACAGAATTTTGTCCATAGCGATCTCAGTATATGACATCTCTTCACTATTTGTCTTTATATAAGACCTTGTCAAAGTTTTAAATCTGCCAAAGCTGTATCCGAGAGTTTGCACCCTTAATAATAAGATCTGCATGTTTTTCAGTCATCAACTTAAAAGAAAAAAGTCAATTTCTACAGATCATTTTCCTGGTTTTCATGCCATTGTCCTTCCTTTCAGAAAGAAAAAATACATTTCCAATGCAGTTAGAACCTTTCTACAATAACACGTAAGAAATGGCCTCTGCCGCCAGACATTTGCAGCAAAACTGTGTTATTACATTTAAATTTCTGAGACTCAGTAGCCAGCAAGTTACCAGAGTTCTATTATAGTCGTGATACATGAACTGCACATTGTTATGGTAATGACTTTTTTTTTATGCCCTTTGAAGTAGCAGTGTAAATACAAAGACTATCACATTGGTGTCGGAATGATATCTTCTTTGCCTCAACTCTGTGTACCGCGCAGTAATCGGAATTGTGCAAGAAAAAATTAAAACATGATATAGCTCATTCAGTGTTCCCGGTAGCTTAACAAAGGTCAAAGCTAAGCCAAAGCATCTGTAAGCATTAACTTCAAAACAAGTGAAGAGAAATACAAATGATACTTTACCTGGCCATCCGTCATGACGCCCAGGAAGCTGGTCTTCAGGTTCAAAGATGGCCTTGGGGCAGAATCCAGATGTACACAACTGCGCTGTGAAAGCATCATGGTGGTTTACAGTGGCAGTAAAAAAAGTACATTGTTTCTTCATATAGTCATCATAAAATATTACAGCTGACCAGATGGTGGAGCAATTACATTTCCATAGTTCTAAATGGCTATTTAGCTTATCCACTTGTGAACTGTTAATTAAAATTGGAAAATATATCATTCACATTCAAAGGGAAGGCATAACTATATGGGACATGCCTAAACAAAGACTCCAAAATTTTATTAAACCAGAGATCCATTTCCTTCACCTTCCCACCCACCTTAGTAAGAAAGAAACAAACAAACAAAAAGACTTTGACAATGGGTCTGCGGCGTAACCAGATGAAAAGCAGGAAACTGAGGGAGCTGGGCTGTCCTGAGAGCACATGTGCGCAACTCCTCACGTTGTTTGCTGCAAACGCGCTGAACCCCTCCAGCTGCACGGGTGAGCACATGCTGCAATGAAGATCTCACACACACACACACACACACACACACGCACACACGCACGAGCCGCTGTGTGAACATAACCCCCCTCCCCCAGAACCAGCTAGCATTGACACTAACTGCACCCGCTGCCATCAGGTCACTTTTGTGTGGGTATTTGTCTTAATTCAGTTGCAACGTAGATAGTTTGAGGGTTCGGCTTTATGCAATAGTTAATCAATGTGCTATTAAATTCTATTACAAACTAAGGATTAATTTAGCCAAACAGATATACAGTTCAAAGTACTTATCTATTAGGGTAATGATATATTCCTATCTTGTTATAAAGTGAATTTTTCTGCCATTGCCTTGATATGGGTACACAAGAGCTAATTCATTAACAAACAAAGGAGTCTTAGGGCTGAAGTGAATAAGACAGGGGAGGTTTTTAGGAAGAAGCAATATCTTTTGTTGGTCAATCTAATTTAAATGGAAAAAGAACAGACAATACTTCTTCAAGACTGAAACAGATGAGAGCAGAGAGGAGTAGCTTAATGCATTCACTTTAAACAGCTCTCTTTACGTAATTCAAGTTAACTTTCCCGAGCGCCCGCGTGTAGAGTAACCCTCAGGCTTCTGAAGATGGAGCTGCTGGGAGTCCCCAGCTCCCACCCGGCCTCCAGTCAAAGCCATTTGAGGCTCAGCCACTCTGCGGTATCACCCCTTCGAAAAGGTAAGGCATGGGTTCCCCACCGCTGCTGTGTGCCCCGTGGTACCGGAGGACAAGGAGGATGTTCATGGTCACCAGCATGGTCTGCGCTATGCCCGGTCTCACTTTTCCCTCCTCCTGGTGTATCCCAACCCTGATTGCGCTGGAGGACTGCAACAGTCTCAAGCGTGTATGGGCTTCTCTCGGCTCGTGGAGCAGGACAGTACAGTCTGCTCTTAGTGTCCATAAGGTTGAAAATACCCAAAACAGCTCAAACAAGAAAATGTAAAGAAAAAAAATGAAGAAAGGAGACCTATGTCTCAGCCACCATACAATGACTTCAGGCACCCACAGAGCTCTGTAGTTAACATGACCTTGGTAACCTGGGTTCACCGAGAAAAAAGTCTTCAATAGCTGGAGCTGGATGGCATTCGAAAACAATTAACATATTAAATACTTTTATAGTTTACCTACTGGGGGTGCTCAACACACATTGCTGATCATTTCTGCCCATTCGATTTCTCAGCAACTTTTAAGTCCTCCTCCTGTTAAATGTACAATGTCTAAGGAAGCGACAGGAGGAGACACCCATACCACAGGAGCTGCACCATTGCTGTTTAGGCGGAATCAGCCAAGACCGTAATTCACAATTTTTCTTCTTCAAAGGATTTCTGCATTGTCTCCTGTTAGAGTACCTTAAGGCAGTGCCTTAAAATAAATGGAATTATATGTTAGAAATAATGTTCCTCTCCATTATGGAAGGCCTTTAATTTAAAAGGTTCTCTCATAGAGACCACCCTTTAAAACTTGTCCCCTCTTTCTGGGAAGCTCACAGCTTTGTGCCTGCCCTTGCTCCAGACCCTCAGGCTCTGCTGCGCCGTCCCTCTCACGGAGCAGCCCTCCTGCACCTGGCCGGGGAGGAGATCACAGCTCAGTCCATTGACCAAGAACACTGTCCTTTTAGAAGACAGGCGTGTTGCTTGAATTCCCAGGCAAGCAGGCAGCTAAGGCAACCTGATTTTTCCCTTGCCGTGGCAATTTCTAAATGCAGAGCCAGAGCAAGAGCTCCTTCTCCCAGCTCCTGGCTCCTCAGCTGGGAGCTCATTAAACTTATTTCCTGATTATTCCTTAGACTTTGGCACTTCCTGGCTCCTGTATCCCTTCCTTTTAATGCTGTGACTGTCCTATAAGAGTATCTCAGGTAGTTTAAAACTGCCCTGGATGGCACTGCCAGCATGTAGCAAAACTGAGTTCATAACCAAAGTCCTGGATAGACTTGTACAACTTTCTCTCAAGCCTGTTTTTACCTCCGTGGCTTCACTCCCACATCAGGGAAAGCTAGCAAACGATGTAAATGTGAAGAACTGGATTTCTTAAAAGCATTAGAAGGCATGGGCTTTCAATGAAAAATAAGGAACAAAAGTAGATCTGGCTGCTGCCTGGTTTTTTGAGCCATGTCTGTCATATTCCATTAAAGGAAAAGAGAGTCTGAGCTCCGAAAGCAGAGCCGGCTTGAGCCTTCACACCAGGGAAGGCCAATTGGTTTGGTTTCTATTTTTAACACTTTGTTTATAGTGAAAATCAAGTGAGCTGGGTCTAGCTGTATTTTACAGAAAATGCATCTTTAAGTGGGAACTATACAAAGCCTACTAGTGCTCAATCCTCCCAAATTTAAGAGAGCTATAATTAGCATTGCATGGAAATGCTTAAGTGATGCAAATTGCAGTTACCTTGTACTTTCCTTCATCCAGAGAATCCCAAGTTCCTTCACAGTGAATTATTGTAGGAAGATTTGGGTGGCCATTTTTTGGTCAGCAGTGTTTGCACACGTTCTGTATTTAGTGAAGTGGGGCACCCACATGACTGCGTGTTCTTTGAAGAGAACGACTGAAACCACCGTACCGAGAGAGTCTACGGGTATGACCTTTAGCAATATGTTAACAGTCCCGCTTGCAGACTGTTTGCAGGAATCAGTTTTCCTTTCCTTCACTTCAAAGTTGGATGCTGAATTATACAACTCTTCAATTCTCTTGACTGGTCTTTCTGTTCTCTGAAGATTGACTCATTTCCTCTATTTGAATAAGATAGTAAAAGTGGATATAAAATATTATTTTGCAATTGTAATCAGAATAGCTCTCAGTGCAGATATTAATAGTGAATTCTAAGACTCTGCCTGATAACAGCTGAGTTTATGGTTTCATGGGCTGGATTCTGCTCTCATTTGTTGCATTGTAAACCCAGAGTAACTCCCAGAAGTCAACTGACTTTCTCCGGATTTCTGCAGAGATAGCGGAGATCTGCCTCTTGCTCTGTGTTTCTTCTGCGGCGCTGGGGGGGTGACATCATCAGTCTGGATATATGAATCAGGGCGTAGATGAATCAGTTCAGGCAAAATTAAAAGCAGCTCATTCTCTAAACGGAAATCTCTGCTTTTTTGATTCATTTGTATAAAGACATCCATTACCTCACTGCTCCTCTGACCCAGGTAAATCTTATTTAAACTCTATCAGCTTTTACCTGTCATTTTTTCACTGCCGTTCATACAGTGTTCTCCACAACACTGAAGCATGAAATCTGGCAGAATTCAAAACAGAGGTACAGAAACAACAGGCAGAAATGAGGTATCTTTTATCAGCGAGGCATGCGGCTCTTAGTACTTTTAAGGAGAGGTTGTTGAGCAAGAGCTCTTTTGGAATGCAGTTTGGCTGTTAATTCTTGATTTTGCCAGCTGCTATGTTGCTTCAGACTTTGCAGAAGTGGATGCCTATCCACGTGTGCATGTTTGAAGCAGCGTGGGAGGATCTTGCCCTGAATCTTGTTTTGGTGGTTAGAGTTCAGAGGCTGAGCTGCAGAGTGTAATTCTGAAATTTACCTCTCTCATTAATTCAGATCAGAAGTGTTCCTTTGGCACACCTGCCCTAAGCATACCGAGGAAAAACATCAAAACTGATAACACATTGGAATTTCATGATCATCACGTGCCAGTTTTTTCCTCTTTTGATGCAAACACCTATCGTGGCTGCTTCATTCAGCCTCAGGAAGGAAGAGAAAACACGAACCTGTCTTTGCTCAGACCAAGGCAAGTAGAGGGAGAGTCTACTCTGCCTGCGGGCTGGAGCAACCACTGCGATGCACATTTTGAGTTACTCTTTGGTCTCAGAGAAGTTAGATACAGAGCTTCACATTTTTACATCCCTCCCTCAATTCTGCCGTAACTTAAAGATTCCTTTGGTGCCTTCTTCGTGGGCCACACTGTGTGAAGTACATTGGTGGTCTGATTGTTTCCTAGTGTCTCATTTTTCTGTGTTTCAAAGATTGCCACTTCACATTATAAACTGACCTAGGAGAGCCGGGGTGAAACAAACCACAGAAAACAAATTGCTGTCTTATGACTAGATACATTAAAGCCAGCAATTAAGTAACTTTTCTGAGCTCAGTATCTTACCCAGAAGTGTCATCCCAGAGGTATGTTAAGAATACCATTTGTCTTTTTAAAGGTTTGTAGGGATGCAAGAGCATTCTGCAAGCTCCTGGTGTGTCTCAGTTGTCCAAAGTAACTACAGGAGTTAGGGTTGAGCTGCAGTTCAAGTTTCCTGTGTATTCCTGGACATTGCAGAACAGCAGATTTTGAAGCATGGTTACAGGCTGGTTGCTCAAGCTGGATTTTGAAGCAATACTGTGAGAGGTCTGCACATGTTTAAACTGGTGCTGTGCCCAGATCCAAACCATACCAGTCCTGTGATTCAGCCATCAGGACTGACCCAGTAATTTTTATACCAGTTGCACGTTCAAGGTTCTGCATATCCTACCCCTGGTGTCTGCATGCCCAATGGATTTCAGGAATCTGCAACTTCAGAGGGAACAATTTTTAGGGAAAATGAGAAAAATTGCTGATCATATGGGCCAAAATTTGCAAACATTACCTATGATTAAGTTTTGGGACAGACATAGGTGCGGGATGAAGGAAATGGTAGGAAAGAGATTCATGGGACTCTAGGGTTCACAGAGGCTTCTAATGAGATGCCAGAGAGACGAGGATGTCTGGGTATTTATAGTAGAGCAATGCCATGCCATAGTCCATGACGCCTTCTGAGGGAAAGCAGAGCAAAGGCAATCTGGTGTTGAGATTCTGTTAGAGAGTCAGCAAAGGTCAGGGAAGCTCAAGGTTATCTCTTGACACACGTCAATCTGCATGGATGGCATAGAATCGTCCTGCCACCTCAGCTTCTCAGCTGGACGGCTGGCTCCTGGGCCTTCTAGATGGTCCTGAGACCATTATTGGCATGGCCTGCCTCAAATCCTTCGTCCAGTGCTAACCCCATTCCCTGCCCTTGCAGCCCTTACAGCCACCATTCATATGGCTGAAGGCTCTGGTCCTCTTTGGGAGGAATTCTCCCTGGAAGAAGGAGTACGCAAGGTGCATGCCAAATAATAATGAACTACTTGATTACCTAAATGGGAGGTAGACCTGATGGACCTAGCTGAATGCCAGATTATTATTGAAGCTGGGTTTAAAAATGACACCATTTCAGTGGGTCATCTCCCGGCAGACTGCCTGTTCAGAGGACCCTTGCAAGGGATCTCGCTGGGGGCTACTGTAGCGTGGAGAGCTGTCAATTGACATGAGGAGGTCTACAGGCAGAAATATTATATCAACGGAGTGTTTGGCTCTTCTGGATGCTGTGGGAGAGCAAGGAGGCTTCCCCAGTGCTCTTCTCACCTTGTGTGAGACAGGGCAACTGGAAATGGTCCAGTGCCTGCAGGAGCTCATAATCCTGGCAGAGAACAGTTATTGTGATGCTTTGCAATACAGCTCTAAGAGATGGGTAACCTTTTTGTCCAAAAAGATGATTATGTGTTTCTTGGATGTCATATATGTATTTCAAATAAAATTTAAATCAGGAAAAAAATTGCATGCTAAAACATGTTTGGCACATCCAACAAAATGCACGGATGGACATAATCTGACATGGAGAAAGTCAGGTGCAGCTATTTCTTAATGATATCTGTCTCCTTTGGTTTTGACTGTGAATGTAGTTATATTTCCAAATATGTACTTGCTGATGTTTTCATTTCTTCAGCGCTGATGACATAAAAGATCTTTGCACTGGGTATGCTGTTTGCTGAGGAAAATTCCACTTGAACTCTGGAGCAATCTGAAGAATTCTGACAGAAAGTTTGAGGGGGCAGGATTTTACTTTGCGCTCTCTCTTGACTTAAGTCTGCTCCCTTTGAAGACAGCCTTAAAGCTAACATTGATTTAAATGGAAGCATAAGTAAATCGATCCTGATTGCTTTCTGAAGCCCTGCCCTGAAAATTCTGAGTTCACAGAACTTCTGATTTTACTTCTACTGCTACTCTGTGCCTTATAGTTTAAAAGGAGAGACCTGCCTACCTAAATTGTCATTAGTGTGAGTTAAACTCATTTATTATAATCTTTTTTAATGAGCAGTGTTTTTTCCCTTAGGTTTGTGAAGTCTGGAAAAAGCAATGTTGTCAAGAGATTGCACCTAGGAAAAGAAAGGAAACACTGTGCTAGTGTTTTAACATTTTGCAACAGGTTTTGATAATTAATTTTTATATGCATTTTAAGAAGCAATATGTAAATAGAAGCAATATTAATTTTAAAATAAAAATTGGAATGAAATGTTTAAATTATTTCAATAGATAATTTTTACCCAGCAAATTTTTTCTGCCCGAAACTTCATTTGGTACCTAACTTAAAAAACATTTGCTGTTTGAATTCCATTTTGGAATTTCCTGGAAAATAGAAAATGCAGTTCTAGACAGTTGTAATATGTGGAAGATATTTTGCTTAGCATTGCAGAATGAAAGGATTGTTATATTTGCGGGACTGTACTATTTCTGACAAGATTTGTTTAAACGTGGTCAAATGGAAGGTATTTTCATCGTCTGGAAGAAGGAATGCTGCTCTTATTTTCAAGGAAGGGATGTGCATTTTGGAAAAAAAAAAAAAGGGTTGAAATAATTGGGGCCAAAAGTAATTGAGCTCTTAGTGTGGGAGTTGGCAGCTAGGAAGTTTTGGGATGGGATCAATGGGGAAAAACTAAGTAGGAACCAGAGCCCTGATATTAAGCATTAGTGAGATTGGTACTGGAAGAAGAGCTTGGGTTTGTTTAGCTGCCCTTGAAAAGGACCCTGACATAGTGAAAGTTTCAGTAAAGAGTTACAAGGAAAAAATCTGGGAAATCTGCCTGCAATAAGAAAGTCTGTCCATGGTAAGAAAGTTTATCCGGAAGATGATGAAGAGCAGGCTTGACCATGGTCTGTAATTTCTACAGAGATGATTTCTGATAGTCCAGGGCTCTTGAACTTTGCAGACCAAGACACAAGTAGGTAGAAAAAATTTCAGACTAAAAATAAGATAGTTTTATGGTGATGCTAATTAACTTTCAGAATAACTTGCCAAGAGATGGAGTGGATTTTCTGTCGTTTGAAATCTCTAAATCAGGCTTTTTTTGGTTTGTTTTTGTTTTTTGTTTTTTTTTACTATGTGTCCTCCAACTCATCCCTGGGATACAGATAACACACAGGAATTACCAGCTGGAAACCTCTGTCCCATGTCATGCAAGGGATTAGGATAGTCCCTTCTGGCTGTAAATCTGTGCATATACATTTTAGGTAGAGGTGACAAATAAAAGAATAGAAAGAACAGGAACAGAAAGGTGCAATTGACAGTAGAATCGTATGGTTACTGCAGATATTATGTTTTAATATTGATTCATTTCTTTCGGGCTCAATCTGGAAAGGCTCAGGTCTCAAAAATTAAACTAAATAAGAAGAGAACGTAGCTAGAGGGATCTGGCATGGGATGGGTTTTGTAAGGCACAGCCGAAGGGGCTGGGGGTGGGGAGGGAAGGTGGAGAATTTGTGAATTAAGAGCAGGCAGCTAACCCGCTTATCTTTGCTGTTGTTTTTTAAGTCTATAGATTCCAAAGGGAGGGGATTATATTTATATAAATGTATAGAAAGAGGCTTTTGCTCTAAACAGCTCCTAATGCAGGTGAAAACCGTGCATTGATTACTTAAAGAAAGTTAAAATAAAAGCAATTTTTCCCCCATTTCCACACATTGCAGCTTTTGGCCTATCCACTCATAGCTAAAAAAGCATTCTTTCCTGATAATCAAGCTTCAGCTGTCTGAATTTCAGGCCGAGCCTCTCATCTTGAGCTCTGCTGAAGAGCTTCTTTAATTAACCATTATACCACAGATGTTATTGATTTTTTTTTTTTTTTTCAAATCTGGTTGAAACATCATTGTGCTGGATCGTCGCCAAGACGAAGGCCTGAATTTTTTGTGCACTGCTTTTACTCCTTCTGCATACCTTATTAGTCTCCATGTCTGTTAAGTGCAACCCTTAGTATTAACTCAGAAAATATAGCATTGATTTTTAGCCTTGCAGCCATAATCTAAGGGCTCCTAATTTGGAATGTGGAAACCAGAGTTCTACGAGAAGCTGTATTACTGTACACTTCCTACAAGTAAGACCTTTCACTCTCTTTGCCTTTTTACCAGACTTTTGATGTGGTTTAAAGTTCTTGGAATTGTTTTGTTGCAAGACATGTCCGAAACATGTCTGCTTACATGTGTGTAAATAAACATGTGTTTATTTATATTTAAAAAAAAAAAAAGACTAAATAAAAAGTGTGATTTTCATCACAGTTTCTAATCATTTCAGCTGAATTGTGGCAGCTCAGTTTCTCTGCAAACCTGTTTGCTCACCTTTAGCTGCGTATATGTAATGTGGGGAGCTAAATTTTGCTGCCCAGGTTTCAATGTTTTGGTGGCGTTGTTTTAAATTTGACTGTATTTTTCTCTTCTAGCCTGTCATTGGGATACTGGGTTCAGTTATTAGCATGGTGTAGCATCTCTGGTAGCATTAATTCTTGAATTGAAGGACTCAGTTAAATCAAGTCTGCATTGTCGGGGGGGGGGGGGGGGGGGGGTATGCTTTAGCTTGGGGGAAAGCTGAGTCCAAGCCTTCAGTGAATCTCAGCCTTCCTAACAGCAGCGCATTCCTTTCAAAATACGTCTTCCTCTGATGATGAATTCAAGAACTAAACCAACAACAATAGGTTCTTAAATTCTGATAAGATTTCTCCGAGTTTAGAGATATGTTATTTAAACATAATTTGAAGCTTTTAAAATACTGTAATGGCACCTCTTGACCTTTCCGAAATCACATGGAGCAAGAGATGGTGAAAAATGTTTATTTACTCTGCATTAGAAGCTAAATCCCTGTTCCTTCTTAGAACCGGTAGTTCTTTTATACTGGGGAACTCATGCATGGCACTTCCATTCTTCAAACAAGAGCTAGACAGTCCTACTTGAACTGCAGAAACAATGACCTGCAGTCTATCCTATGCCTGAGTGATAAACAACAATGCAGACCTCTTGACAAGCTCTGGCATCAAGCGTGGAGTCTTGCAGCTCAACATGTCTGCTGAACAGAAGTTAGAAAAAGAAAAGATCATCTTGTAAACAATTAATTAATGTTTGTCATGAATTATCATTTTTACTTCCTTCTCAAGAGGCTCAAAGGGAATAAAAAGGCATTTTTGCAGGTGGTGGCATTCAAAGTAAGGGCAATCAAATGTTTGAGAGCAGTGGCACAGCACTTTGAGTCTCTAAGGGTGAATGGTGCTAGGATTAGAGCACAGCAGGGGGTTGAGGGTTTCAGGTGTGAAGCTTAATGTTTGTGATCAGCAAAAAAAAGTCTTGAATTTATCTAAACTGCTCTTCTGCTAACAGTACTTCTAGCACATAAATGTTCTGAAAGTGACAAGTGTTCTCATTGCTCTTCTAATGCAAACATGATCTGCATTTGAAAGATGCATCCCTTTTGCCTAAATTAGAATGTGCATCACAAAGAGCGTAAGATGATGACCCAAAAACAGTTCTTTACACACACACACACACACACTCTCTCTCTCTCTCTCTCTCACACACACACACATGCACACACTTCAATTCAAGATACAGCCACAAAAATGCAAACTTCCACTCCTTTTTACATTGCTACCAGAACTGCCGCTCTGTCCATTATTCTGCCTGCACCGCAGGTTTGTAATTAGGATGCTTTACCACCGGTGCTTCAGGTCTTGTCTAGCGTCATTCACACAGAGCTTCGTGTCTTTGCAGCGCTCTGCACGAGTAGCTCAATTTTATTTCGGCCAAGCAGTTTTCAGGGATTTTGTGCTGTGCCATCCTAATGCATGCACACTCCTTACCTCCTCCCCCGGCTCGTATTGCTGAGCACCACAGAGAAGCTAGCATGATAGGACTCCTAGCAATAAGTTTAAGCTATTCTGAGGAAATTAGTGGATTTAGGATTTGTGTAGAATGTTTGCTATCCCCGGGGGAAAAAAAAAAAAAAAAAAAAAAAAAAGGTTGTAGTACATAAGACTAATAAACGGATTGTACAAATTAATTTCTGTCTCTACTGGGATCATCTATTTTGCCTTTTTGGAAAATATTTTTCCTCTATTTAACATTAAATAAAATCTTAGTAAGCAGCAGGAAGAATCCATCCCTAAGAGAAAAAGCATTGTGCAACACAGGTTAGAAATGAAAGCAGCAAGGAAAAAAAAAAACCCCAACAACTCAGATTTATGTACAAACGTAGGAAAACCTGCATGGATTCTCTGTTTTTGCTTTAAATGTTTTCCTGATGTAATATGCTGTTAGGATTTGGCATCCGGAGGGAGCATGCTGTGTTCTAGAATTTGAGAACTATTGAGGCAGACTGCGCAGGCTGCAGACAGTAACCCTGAAGGTGACTATATACATATATATATTCCTACATCGTAACTGAACAATCAGAAGAAGGAGTGCTGCCTAATGATTTATTTCATGGGCCTGAGCTGACCATGTAAGATTGGGTGAATAACTTCAGCTTTCAGTTCATAAGCTGGTCCATTTGTAAAATAAGATTTTTAACTGGTATAGAAGGCAATTATCTGGGAACTTTGGCATTTGTCTTTGTCATACATAAATAAATTAATTTCATAAGATACTAAGAGTAGTAAAGTAAAATAACTTCATTTTTTCCAGTCTCTCACATAAACTGATACGAACTGACAATAATTGATTAGTATACGTTTTCATCAGCTAACATCTGAAGTTCAAGGACTAGATTTCTATTCACCCTAAGGTCCTTTCACCTCTCGTTGGCAGAGTGTCAGGGACTCCATGACGTAGCACTTTCTCGTCAGGAAAAAATCTCTATTTGTCAAAACAAATTAGTTTTAATCCGTGCTGCGGAAATATCCGTTTCTAGGCAGTGGTGGCAGGAGAAAGCATCTCACATCTCAGCTCTAGTTCCGCCCAGGGGGATGCTCTGCGGGAGTAACCAATCTCCGGCTCTGAGCTCTCACTCCACTTGATTTAGGCAAGGGTCTGGACGTGGTCTTTCCTACTCCAGTGAGTCTCTAAACCCCTTTTCCGAGTGCCCGTCAGCTGGGCTGGAGGCAGTCCCTCTCAGTCCCTCTATTTTGGAGTTGCTCCTTTTTTGGGTCATCCCTGCCCCTCAGTCAAGCAGAGGGCTGATCCCCAGGAACCATCCATGTATTCTCACCCTTCCTCGCTGATTCTTTCTTGTTTGCTTGCTTTTTGCAGAAATAGATAAATAAGAAAGAAAGGTCTTCCTGAATCCCAGTAAGTAGTGAGGAAAGTTTTGCAGCCCAGGAAAAGTTTTCCGCCCAGCTTAGCGCAATTCCCACGCAAAGACAATTTTGAATAGGGAACCCACGACTTGTGCCCCCCACTGTAAGGACCCTTTTACATTGTCAAAGTGGCTGAGGGGTCCCAGAAATTACAGGGATCTGGTCCAAAATGTTTCTGCCTGAATTCCTGTTGCTGACCGCTCGTTAAGGCGGAGGCAGGAAATAAAAGACTATCAGAAAGCGCTGTGGGACTGGTTGGTTGTTTGCTTTCCCCCTCTCTCCCACTGCTCCTCCTCGCCTGGCTTCAGATGTTTCTGAAATAACTAGGGCCCCCCACACACACCCCCGACTCGGAGGGCCCGATGTTTGGGGGTGACTGAGCCGGGACCTTTCCTCTCCGTTGGTCAGGCCCCGTATCAAAACACTCCTGACTCCCGGGAAGTCGGCTCTGCTGAATCCCGAGGCTTGCGGGTGCCAGTCAGCTGCTGTTTGAACTAAGTCCTGACCGCAAAATCAAAAGTGGGTCCAAAGAAAGCTGTAAACAGTGAGCAATGAGCCATTTGAAGGCAGCTGATGCCTCATTTGGGGTGACATGTTGTGGCTGATGAGTGTGGATGATGTGGGGTTTTCGATAAGTGCCTCATCAGTATCCTCATCATGATCGTGTTGCTCAGCCACGGCGTGTGCCCTGACTTGATTGTAATTGCCTGAATCTGCTCCTGCTGCTCAGGAGCGCACAGTAATATGCAATAAAACAGCAAGAAGTGAATGTTAACCATCTGAGTTCTGACATGGTTGCTTGCAGTTCAAGTTTTCCATTAAGGACAAAAAAAAAAAAATCTATATAGACACACAAATATGGATATATAATTGCATGTTTAGAATAATTATTGTTTGTATATGTAATAAACTCGTTTTATAAATAATGCATGATGGTCAGATACAGATACAGAGATAGATGTATCTATATACATCTTCCCCCTGACACCTGTATATACCGTATACAAATGAATATCACATGCTCATGGTGTGTAGGTAAATAGTAGAGGGATGAAGAGTGTCATGACCATACTTGGACTCAAATTTATAGGAAAGTAAGCAGAACCTGTAGTTAAATCTATGCATAGTCTTCACAAATCTTAATAACACGTGTGCATACAGATAAGTAATTGATTTTTAAATGCAGTTAATCTACTCATGTAAATGTGTGCGTGTGTGTACTTGTGCAGGTGTGTGTATGGGGGGGGTAAGGTACACATGCATATGTGCTTCGTAGCGCTAAATTAGTCTTTGGAGAGAACACAATTTATTTTCACAAGTTAGCAGGTTTAGATTAATTCCATAGCATCACTGGGTAGGGGAAAAAAAAAAAAACGACGACAAAAAAACCAACCCCCCACCCCTCCCCTCAAACTTTCTGAACCCGGTGCCTGTGAGCCTGACAATACAAAGTACTGAGAACTTGTGCCCAGTGGCAGCTCTTCAGATCAGCGACTTTTTGTTAGGTGGGAACTGGCATTACCCTCTTGGGGTCCCAAGGCATGTGAGGGGTTCCGAGGTGTCGTGTTCGTGCCCATCAGTGGCAACAGAAAGAGCAGGTTTGTTGATGACTTGATTAAAAAAATAGAATGTAATCAGAATGCAGGCTATGCTCCTTTTTAATAAACGAGTAGCATGGATGGTGTTCTTGACTTTAAAATTATGTTCAGCTTTGGTTATAGGTCAGAAAGGTAATAAACCAAACAGATTACGGTTGTATAATGATAATCTGTGGTGTCTGAGTCTAATACTACACCCTTGCAGTCAACAGCTTTGGGGTTTCTGTATGCAGCTGGTTTTTTGCATAGTTTGGGGGACATTTAAATAACAAAATTTACACAGGCAAACTCTTGTTTGCATTCAGTTAATGCTTGATGGAATGAACACGTGGTTTTTCTTCATCTCCACTGTGTTATTTAAGCATTTCAGTAAAAGTGCACGAAAATGTTTCAAAAATGTTATTTGCAGCTGCTGTTGCCACTGTGCGTCGTCCTGCATGCTCTGTGCCTGAGTACGGAGGCTACCGCTGTAGGGTACCGGTCCTGCTACACCGAGACAGAAAGATCCGTGTTAAAGTGAAGGCGGAGAAGAGAGAGATTGTCATTTGCAGACCAAAATCGCCAGGGCATAAGATTTTTGAAACCCTTTAAAAATAATTCCCTTTCCCCAATTCAAGCAAAATTTGCACTGCCTTGGAAATGTCCTTAATATCTTCATTATAGAAAACAAATCTGTACAGATTAAACACTCTAAGTCTGACCATTTGAGAGGTAAGACAATCATTATAATTATAAATACTTCTGTTGTCATGTGTGATCAAGTGGATTCGCTGTTGTAGCTTAAATATATTAACTTTAACCCTTTTTAATTACGGATTTAGCACAATGCTGACAGAGTCCCTCCTAGAATCCCGCATTCACCCTGGGCCTCTCTTTATGCTCAAAATATGTAGACAAATAGAGAGGAATTCCAAGGAGGATAGAAAACATGACTGAGAAGTTGGAAGGATTTGTTTATGAGGAAAGATTAGAAGAATGAAACGGGGAGCTTTAGTTAAATGGGATTAAAAGCAACTAATCTGCCTAGCATTTATAGTTTCAGCGGATGAAACTCATCGTTCGTATTAAATTAACTATGCTTCATTCTCAAAACTTGTATATCAGACAGCTGATTATTGCTTTACGTATTAAAAAATAGCTTAAGCTATCAACAATTCTGATTTTTCATCATTTTAAGAAAAGGACCTACATTTGTTCAGCAGAGCAAAGTGATAACAAAGGGATGGGTACAAGCATACAGAGTGTTCAGACAAGGAATGGCATTTCTTGACTTGGTAAATATTGATTCTGACTATCAGCAGAGTGAATTTTTTAAAGGGAATGATAGCTGGGTGAAAGCCCAGATTTTCTCTCAGTAGCACCTACAGGCAGTAAAACAGTTTTTCACAAGGGCTGCTAGAATCTCCATTGAAAGAAACACAGACTACCAGTCTGGATTAAGAACTGGGACAAGATTTAGCACTGAGAACAACCTGACAGACCTGAGTTATGCAGTTTTGCTCTTGAATTAAATCAGTCTTGCACCTGGTATTATTTCTTTTTTTTTTCTTTTTTCTTTTTTCTTTTTTTTTTTTAAATAAAGTATGCATTGCATTCACGTGCACACAAACAACTTTGGATGTGATTTATTATTACTGCTAAAAACTACCCCGAGAAAAATTTCATTCTGAGTTTTGCCAGGGACTTTCTAGACATTCAGAAAGAGGCAAAGTGTGTCCTGAAAAGTTTTGATACTAATTTAAATTAACTCAAAAGCAACAGCTTTGCACAAGCTTAAGCCAAAATTAATGCAGTGATGAATCAGGCCCCTTATCTTGGTCCATTCTGAGATCTAAATAGCAAGCCACTGAATCTTGAACACAAGGAAGATGCAGCCTGGTGTGACCTGGCTGATTTGTTAACTTTGCAGGATTAACGTATCTTCACAAGAAAAGTTTTCTTAAGAAATGGAGGGTAAACAATTCTTTCAGATTGCAGTTTCTACTTAAAACCCATGACAAGAAATATTTTTTTTCTTCTTTAAGGTTTGTGTAGCATCAGGATTCCTTTGCATAAAAGAAATACTCCCTAATAATAAAATATAAAGGAGAGTACAAAAAATCCCACCAAAAAAAGCCCACCCCAAAACAAACAAACAAACCCAAACAAGGTGAAAACCTAAGATTCAGCATAAATCAATTGTAAAAATTATTTTTCTAGCTCTTGTGTTCATAAACAAACGCACTGGCCCAGATTTTTTTATCTGTATTGTTTAAAACTCCTATCTAGTCCTGTCTGTGCCAGATGGGATCACCCAAGTCAATTTGGATGCCACTTCTAATTCCAACCTGGTGCTCTGAGCCCCTCCAGTATAGAAATGTTAATGCAGCATTTCTTGATCAAATAATCAAAGAAATCCTTCCAGATCTAAGCTGGGCTGCAAATTCCTCCTTCCCCCCCCCCCCC
>VXBL01003905.1:71961-122269 GCA_013400195.1 Aramus guarauna
CCCCCCCCCGCAATCCTCCATTCCTGCAACACACACGATATTACCCCAATTTTGCTTTCCTCTGCCCATGCAGTATTCCCAGAAGGGTGGAAGAAACTGTCCCATGAGTGAGATATGTTTACCAGATTGCCATCCCTGAAACAAAGTAAATTTTCTGAGATCTCAATTTTACTTGAGCAACAATAGCACTGACTACATAAGGAGTTAATTGTCAGTAATGGGGGATTTAAGGCTGGGTAGGAAGAATGACATCAGATAAAAATACGATTGTCCAATAGTCGTGTTAGAAGTCATTCACATCTCCTGGTGAGTTGAAAAAGGTATTTGACTCATAAAGATCTTTTTCTTTCCCTAAAAAAGGTGTAAATTTAGAATTAAACTTAAAATTAAATTCTAAGTTATTCAGAATTACACCTTTTGCACCGCACGCGTGCTGGTTGCAAGGAAGAAACGGGCCCGTGCTGCACCTCAGGACACCATTTGCACAGCTGTACTCCTGCTCTGGAACGTCTCTGCTGACGCCCACACACGGGAGGACGATTTGTGACCCATCTCCTCCAGAGGAGTTTCAGGCTCTCCCTTTTCCCAGATCTTGTTCTCCTGTTCCGACCAAGAGCCTCCTTGCGCACCTGAAGCTGACTCCTTGCCACCACGACGCAGAGGCATCTCTCAGAGCACCAGCGGGGTTGGGTGGGCTCTTTCCATCCTTTGTACACTTCCTGTACAAAGGCCCAAACTTTACGTCTATGCTATATCTGTCGGCAACACCCAGCTCCTTCTCGGAGCGCCGCTGGCTTGCTCCTCGGGCCGGGGGGCTGCGCCTGGCTCCGAGCGGGGAGCAGAGCTCAGCCCATGCCGTGGTGCACAGCAAAGGGGAGGTGCAGCTGCGCTCCGGCTCAATTTTTCTCTTGCTAAATATTGGCGAGGGAAGGGATTCTTCTTGCCTCACCACAGCAAATGTTCTGGCTTCACCTTGAATGCATGTCCCAAATATTTCCATGTTCTTAAGATAACTTCAGAGATAAGGGGTTATTTAACTCTGGCGTTTGTTCTACATGATGTATAACTGCCAAATATTTATGCGATTAACATCTGAATTCAAGCATACTTTAGTAGTTCAAAGATGTGATTAGTCTCACCAGAATATGATTTTTTTAATGGACGTGGCTCCCACTTTCCAGCAAAGATTTAATAGCTGAGTCCTGCAGGGAAGTCTCCATTTACTGAACTTTTATAGCTTTAAAAATATCCTAGGGTACATTTCCTAGCATGCAGCGTGGCACAACACAGAATTTAAATGAAATGTCATTTCAAAATGAATGAACAAAGTGCGCAGTGTCAATCACTGCCCTCGTCCTTTCCTTCTTTTTAGCCCAAATCGTACAAATGACCGGGACTGACAATGGGCACATTTCTGGTGCTTGGGAGAAGCATTTTTCCTCTTCAGCCTGAAGATCTGGAATGGGGGGCTCCGGAGCTCCGAGCGCACATTGGGATAGCTGCTCAGCCCTCCGCGGTCCCCCAGAGCTCCGCTGGCATCTCCAGTGCGCGGCGGAGAGGCACGGGGGCAAACCAGCTCCCACAGCTGTTTTTGAGCCTCCTCAATCCCAACACACATGGGGAGACAGGGGACAGTGGCAATGGCACTTTCGCCCTGCCAAACACACCCACGGCATCTGGTGAGGTGCAGCTCAATGTGGGCAGGCTCTGACCCCTACCAGGTGCCCCAAGGGACCTGGTACACAAGCTTTGGTAAAATCTCCAGGGATGCAGGAGCCAGCCATTGGGACTTCCCCTGGACTTCCAGGTTGGTTTTCGTTTAACCAGATGTACTTTTTCCCCCTTCACATCATTGCCCTCAAGATCAAAAGGTGGGTCCTGAGCCACCTAGCAGAGGGCAGAGGCCAATTTTTGTGTCAACGCATTTGCAGATGGAGAAATGTAAAAAAGAAAACAGCAGAATCATCTTAAAATCTAAACCCTGCCACCTTCTGCAATTTCTTCGCACAGTTAAGTAAACCATGAAAAATAAACAAGTTGGTTGTTACTATGGGAAGAAAACCCAAACAAACCAGAACATACGTAACACGTTTCTTCCCTAACGATGAGGAGGACAGGCGGCGGTCAGCAGAATTGCCTTCCACATGCAACCGAGGGCTCAGACTGTGAATCTGATATAAGTAACTGGGTGTGCAATAACTGCAGAATCAGCATCTCGTTTTGAAAGGACTCCTGCAAATCCTGCAGGAACATTTCAGTACTAGATGGTGTTGCTATGGGCACCAGAAGAAAGCTTAATATAAGAGAAACTGTCTTAGGAATTCATGGGGGATGGGTGTAAACAGAATACGTACATAGGAACCGAAATGTCGCTGGCACTAAAAAGCAAATGGCATTTGGGGGGTTTTCATGTTCTGCTAATAACATTTTTGCGTAGGTCTTTCCAGAGGGAAAATATAACCTGGTACCTTTTTTTTCAAGTTGCCTAAAGTGAAAGACAGGTGACTACATAACGAAGTTCTATAAGGTATATCTGCATCCCGTGTAGCACACGCTTAAGGAAATCTGGATGCTCCGGATAGATGTAATTTCTCTTTAAAAGCAGATGTTAAAAACAGGAATGGAAAATGAGGGAAATAGAAGCACTGCAGTTCCCACTAGTATTCAGGAATAAGGATCCCACACTGCCTTTGAGTACAATTCGAACTTTAGGCAAAAATCCCATTGGCAAGGGACAGCGGATGATTTAATTCATGGCTAGATTTCTCCCATTCTGGCTGTTTCTCTGCCAGTGTGGACTACCTGAGTGGATGAAAAGAAAGAAAAAGTAACTAGTGTAGAATAACTGCAAGAATATCTCAAGACAGATAAAGAGAATGTAAAATTAAATTCTTGATGTGAAAAGGATGGGACAATGAGCCCCTGTCCCCAAGATACCTTCAGAGAAGATTCCATTTCAGCACTTGCTTGCTTGCTTGCGTGATTTTTCATTGACGCGTCCCAAAGAAAGCCTGAAAGCCTTCTATTATTTCTTATTTTCTTTTTCTTTTTAGTATGTGGTATAAGTTCTTTTTATATATATATTATTTTCCTGCCAATGTTAAAGCAGTTCCCATTTTTCTAGTTTGTTTCTGACACCTAGCTGTGATCAACAATGCTTCCCACTGAATCACTTCTTTCATCTATTCAGCTTCTGTTATTTCCCTTATCTCCTCTCCCCCCTCACCAGCTTACCTCTCATTAACCCTCAGGGTTCCAAACATATTGTATCTCTTCCAAAGATACATATTTTTATTCAGACATAAGTCATTTTTGCTCGCTAGCCTCAGTTTCCATAATTCCCCAATAGAATAGCTGTGTGTAGTACATACTCTTTATGGCACGGTGAACAATAAACCCAGACATTAATTTATATTTCTGCATTGTACGCTGTTCCACTTCACCTTTTTGTCCCCCTCTGAACTGATAGTCACATAAAACCTCATTCTTTTCTATCGTAGGAAATATAGTTCAATCCACATGTAAAAATCTGCTTGGCTAGCAATTTTGTTTGATCAACAAAACTATTATTTTCTAAGAGTCACTTTAACCCATCGCAATATGTTTAAAATCACGTTTTAACTTTAAAAAGTAGTGGTAGTGATACATTAAGCTACATTTCTTCTAGTATAAAATATAAAGGGAGTTTCTGGGAAATAAGCTCTCTCTCACGTATACCAATATATTTATGCCTTGTTTTCAGAGCTGCCTTCACTTTTCTGAGGATGGAAAACAGGCAAAACCTAAGAGATTTCACTCCTGAGTTTTAGCTATAACTTCTGTGAATGAAACTGGTGAAAGCAGCTGGCAATATATTCAACTATTCATGTAGACTTCCCTTTTTGCTTTCCCTCCAATTAATTGTGTAACCCGGCTCCAATGGTGAAGTCCTTTCCCAGCTAAAATTCATAGAAAGTTTTGGGAAATGTGTGTTGTGTAGCACGAGGTGAGAGTGTCTCCTCGGATGCAGAGAAGGGCCATTGCTCACCCTGGGAAATGACATACCTATGTCAACAAGCTTACGCAGGCATCTATATTTAAGAAAAATTAAGGTAATATATAAAATATTATGTAAATAACTTCAGAACTAGTAGCGTGTGTGCAAAAAAACCCCATACTTTGGAACACATATTTCCAGCATTAATTTCAAGCATTATTAACATTGGCTGTAAACAAAGGTTATTTCACACTCATGGAAAGTATTTGCTTTGTTAATACATTAATGGGTGTTTTTCTTGGAATCAGATGGGAGTTTTTATGTATTATATGAAAAGATATTAAACTGTGTAAATGGATTAATCTGTCTCAACTTAAAAACTAACGGTTGGATGATTTGATGTTTATAAAACACAAATGAGTTTTTCTTTTTTAATTTGGGCAACACTTCTCCTGATTTTATTATGTAAATAATCATTATCATTTGACTGTATATAGTATCTTTAAAAAAAAAAAAAAAAAAAAAACAAAACAAAACACCAAAACAAAAACCAAAACAAAAACCCTTAAAAAAATTAATGCAGTTTCCATATTTTAAATGAAATGTTTACACTGGTTTATTGTAAACTTTCTCGAAATTCAGTAAGATTGTAGCACAATTCAATGCAGTCTTCTGAGCAAAAGCAAATTACACCCAAGGACATTCTTATAGACATCAAAAATAATTGGCGTCACTAAAAAATTCAAGTTCGTTCCAGGAGCAAAATAAATATTTAGGTTACATTGTGTGCAAGTAGTCCTTGCTAATTTAATCCTCAGAGATAGTCCTGTAGAAATTAATCTCTCCTTCATCTTATATTTATTACTTCAAAAGGTTGGTTTTCTATTACAGAGGAACTTATTGCTGCATCAACGGTTTAATTGAGCTCCTTTTAAAGTATCCTGATTGTCCCTATAAAATCATGTATCCCGGTAAGCACATTTATAGAGAACTTACAGCTTTAAATTTCACTTAGAAAAAAAGCCTTATACTTTCCTGCAGGTTTTGAATGCAGATTTACTATAAAATAAGTGAATAATAATACCAGGTTATTTTGGAAAGTGTTCTTTCATGCAATCACTGCATTTAACACAATCCCAAAATGGCAGCCCAACAGGTGGTCCTTTCACAGCCTTCAGCCCAAACAATCGGAACAAAAAGGACACCAAGAATCGAATGTTCTTCAGGATTTAAAAAGCTGTTCACTTCCCTTTGTTCATTTTCAGATTTAGCCATGTTCATTATTGTTGAGCCACAAATGCAGGACATTCTTTTTTGACATTTTGCCATAAATAGACACTGACTGAGGCTGACTAGCCAGCTAGCTGCTTTGTCACATGCAAGCGGAAACTACTTCTTCACAAAGCGAATGCATTCCTGGTGCCTCAATGGCCCCGGCAAGCACCGGTTGTGACATGCTGCAAATCTGGCAAAGTCTAGGTTAACAAAAGTATGGGTGACAAAGGCTGAAGTTTCTCTTCCTATATTTTCCTCCACAGTAAGTATTTAATTCTGGCCTAATGAATTTGCCTGGAAGACTGGGTGTCACGTTGACAGGCTCTTGAATGTCTGAAAATATACTTCTGCATTGTGGGCTCTCTTTGGAGGTTAGTTAACCAGTAATGATGGACTTCAGGGGCGAAATCTAAGATGAAATACTTGTTTCTTGGTGTTTTAAAAGTTGTGAAAGCTCCTCGTTACAGTGATCTCAGTCTCAACATACGTAAGAAAAGATGGGCACGGTCCTATGAGTCTTTAATGATGCAAGGAGCCTTTACAGCCGCCCTCACCGCGCCGTGAGGAATTATGCACGCAAGTAAGGGGCGCAGAGGCACAGATCAAGCTTTTTTCCCTCATGTGTATGAATCAATGTGTAAAACACATGTTTTGTAGAAAAGGCAGAACTATAATGGCATACCGCACTGTTCAAGTATAGTAAGTGAATATATCTTCAAAATTGTTAATTTACCAGTTCACATCCTCTTCCGCTACTGTATATTTTAAATGTAGTGCTCACAGCTTTTTAATTTTTTCTTCCCCCCCCTCCCCCCTTTTTTTTTGACATCTCCAGCCAAATTCCAAACTTCCAGGCTTTCCCACTGCTATTACCTCGGGGATTTTCCAATCCCCATGCAAGTCCAGGGTCCTGATGCCTGCTGGGCTGTGGATGAGACCTGAGTTTGTAGGCAGTCCTGGTGTGCGGTATGAGGGTTTGAAACTAGATCCTTGTTAACCAGTTAGGTTACAACTAGACTGTGTTAACGTCTTAATTTCACCATTCAATTTCTCGTGGAAAACATGACTTCCTTTAAATTGCCTTATGGGAAAAATATGTTGCAGGTATAAATAAAAGATTAATGTGTTTTAATTTTAAAACATCTCTATGTCCAGAATTGCTTGTAACAGTAAAAAATATATTTTGAACACTGCTGGTAACAATTCCAGCACACGCACAAGGAAACGCGAGTCCTTCAAGTCCTACTGCTGCCAAAGACAACAGCACGGTCTAGAAGAAAAGAGCCTTTAGGCAGAGACACAGTCTTGCCTGTTACCAAGGTGGCAGTTAGGTAAGGTGGCAGCTATGCTGAGCAGAGAATTTTTCCACTTCAGCTCAAAAACCTGAAATCAGTAATGAAAAAGCACAGTGTTGAATAGGTTGTTGAATGAAGCCGATGTTCGGGGTGGTTTGCCATCCCAATGTTTGTTCCGTGGTTTGTCTGAGCTGTTGCATGTGGAGGAACCAGATTACAAATGAACGGCAGGGTGAAAGCCAGGACTTGCTGTTGAGACCCTGAAGACACTTCGGCAAACTCCTTCACTGCAGGTCTCCCCTTCCAGGCTCCCGAACCCACCGAGGTCCTCTTGGAAATGAAGATTCAGAGAGAGCAAGGGGTCCTCGTGGTGTTCCTCTAAAAGAAGCGGCTCCTGCTTTTCTTCATAGTAGCAAAGATAAAACTGCTCAACTTTTTAATATATGAATTTAAAATTCATAACCCTCATAGATTTCAGGGGAAATCACCAGCCAAAATGGTTGTTGGGTGCTAAATTATTAATATGTGTTGTAAGAGGACTTTGGCTTATTTTAACCACAAAGTACACACAGACCAAAAATGTCAGTTTGTAAAAAAAAGAGAGTACAATGACACAAAAGTGGGACTTGATGCCCCTTCTAATCTTATCCTTATTTTTAGTTTTATTCCAGCCTTATTATCTTACCAAAACTCCCTAACAACTGTTTTAAATCAAGTTATCTTTCCTAAAGCAAAGTGCTTATGCAAAACGTCTACATGTGTTTTTGTAAACTCAAGTCCAAGTCTCAAGTTAAAACTCTGGGGAAAAAAATACCTGTTTGTATAGCGGTGCTGGTTTAGGGGAAGAAAAGTAGGAGTCGCAGGACACAGAGAAACTTCATTAGAATAAATCAAACAGCACTGAAAGTCAATTAATGCGGAGGTAGAAGCAGGGAAGCATCCAGCTTTACCTCTCTCCAGACAGCAATAAGTCTCTTGCAAATTTAGCTGTCAGAAATGATTGCTTTGTTTTTGACAAGTGGCATTACTTCCTCTTGTACTGGAATTAAAATTGATTGAAATTGATTCATGACTTTTCAATATTTTCCGCACCCCTTCATTCCTTTCAATTTGAAAACATTTCAGTGAAATAAACACAGAAACAGTATGTATATATATGGGGTTTTGTAATTTTTTCTTTTTCTTTGAGACATCTAAATATTAAGATGAGAGAATGGTATAACTAGTGGTTTTTGACTGAGTAGTAATTCATTTTCCATGAAAGAAATGCTTTCAGAAAGGATGCCTTCCTAAGGGAACAAAGTTTTTAAAAAATTTTTTTTCCTGATTCTTCTAGGGAAAATAAAAACCCCAAACCAAATGAATGAACAAAATAACTGTAACTTCTTAAGTGGCCACACATGGAAATGTTCAAATCAGAACAAAAGTTTTGCTGTGCTGCTTGGAAGGGTTTCCCATTTGAAGTCTTGCCCCTGCTTTTGGACTCTCCTGGAGGAAGGGCAGCGAGCCGACGGTGATGCCAAGCGCTGGGGCTGGCCTGGGAGCAGGGCTGAGGAGGAGGAGGAGGAGGAGGAGGATGAGGAGGAACCTGCGCTGGGCAGGGACCCGTGGGGGAAAGCAGAGCCTGGCAAAAGTGCACCGATGGTTCAAGGAGCCTGTGATGACATTTCGTGGTGAAACCGACTGCAGCGTAGCCCTGCCGGAATTTCTTTGGCTTTG
This sequence comes from Aramus guarauna, assembly GCA_013400195.1. Taxonomy (NCBI): domain Eukaryota; kingdom Metazoa; phylum Chordata; class Aves; order Gruiformes; family Aramidae; genus Aramus; species Aramus guarauna. Next base: position 80,227 of record VXBL01003905.1, read on the forward strand.
GCAGCTGTAAAGCTGTGTGTGTTTGGATTCAGCTGCGGGGCCAGTTTACCTAAAATCTGGCAGCAGCAGAATACAGTATAATTCAGGCATTTTTACTCTGTAGCATTATTAAAACAAGATCCTATTAGAAAGTCTGCTTATTCTTGTCCTAGATACAATATGTGATAGCACCAGTTTAAGTGCAGGACCCAAACACATCTCGAACATTTCTTGATGTATCATAACAGCAATCTTGTAAGATTGCCGGTCTTTATGATCCCCATTTACCTACAGTGAACCGCGGGATAAGGCATGGAAAGATCAATTGATTTGCACAGAGCTTCACCAGTAAACTCTGGATGTGGCAGGCGGTGGACCAGTCCCTGCTAAATCTCAGCAGAAAACTGTAACCATGAGGAGAACATCCTTTCCCCTAGAATATAGAAGCTTGTATGTAGTTTAATGGAATTCTTTGATTTTCAGTGTTTCTACTCCCTTGTATTTCAAGTCTTTGCTGACTTCTGGTCAGCTGTAGAACCCCACATGAAAGCAGGGTGCCTTGCTGTGAAACAGAGACCTGCGTGTCACCCTCATATGGACCCACTGGCAGCAGTCTAAGGACTTACATTATCCCAGAGGGCTCTTCCACCTGGTCAGAGCAGCGAATAATGAGAAGATCTGAGCAAGGGAGAGCAGGTGGGAAAGGTAGCAGTGATTGCATAGCTAAATTGGCAAGAATAGGAGCAACTGAAATAAATATAAAGCAGCTGCAGTCATAGGGAAGGTGTTGGGATATGGTGAGGAGTGTTGGGTGGTTGGAGGATGGTAGAGGTTCTTTCTTGCCATGAAGGTATGCCTTGTTCTTGGTGACTACTGCCAGGTAAGCCTATTTTTCTAACTCTTGCTGTAGTACATCTGTTCCCTTGGAAGGAAGTAAGCAGGCAAAATTCACTGTTGTCATGCAGCAGATTCTGGATGACTGACAAATTGAAAGGATGTGACAAATATTTTGTAATTGATTGGATCTGTGGAGTTACAAAAATGACTGTATCAATCTCCTTAAAAAATAGATTGTGAAGCTAATTCCTTCCTTAGTTAATTCTTGAACAGCTCTGAACCCTTGTTATAAGACACAACAGGGATATTAACAGAGAGAAAACCAGTTCCTGTAGCCATTGCAGGCAGAATTGTGGGGCTCTGTGTCACTAGGAGTCAGAAACACCTTTTGCACTGAGATGTTCTGAGGGACTACTAGTCTGGTTTTTGTCTGCATGGAAACAGCTCTTCTCCACGCAGTTAATGACCTGATACCCTTTAGACTTCTCAGTGTCTGTGTAACCTGCAGCAGCAGCTGCCTGTCAGAGTCACATAACCAGAATTGGTTCCTTCCTCTCCTGTCAAACTGCTTTTTCTTTGTTTTCATCTCCTCTGTGCTAACAACCCTTCTGTGTAGCATCCTGCAAGGTCAATCTCTGACGCTCTCCTTTGGCCCATCTTGTATCACCCTGGTCTCTTCTCTGCCTTCACAGCTATCTGTGTTCTGTAAGTGTCTTCTCTTCTGCAGCTCCACCACCTGGAACAACCTTATTTTGTCTCTTGTTGACTCTGTCTTGTTTCAAATTGCCTTTGAAATAGCTTTTCACCTGTGCTATACCTATTTTTCTCATTCTCTGCTGCTTGCTTGCCTTCTAATCACATTAGAGGCACTCAGTGATACACTTCGGTATAGCTAAATGACAAATCCAGATACAAAAATCTTATTGTATTGTATTAAAGTGCAATTCACAGGTCAGAACAGTTTGCTGTTTGGTATGTGTTATTGTTGTAAAACCGAAGTAGAGGTGAAACGCTCCCAGTAAGTGTGGGGTTTCAACTGACTCTTCCCTCAACCTGTGCTGGAGGGTGTATCAGTACTGTTTCTCCATGGGTAAGAAGCAATTAGCATCAGCAACCAATAACATACTGATTTTGAAATACTCCAAAGCATCTCCATTTTGCAGTGTTTTTCCTCTTTTGCTCTTTGGGACACATAATAACAAAGAATTGTGACTGTTCACTCTAAAGGAGAATCTATCTCATCCCCACAATGTAAGAATTTTGTCATGTGCTATTGCAATGTGTCAGCAAAGATTTTCCACTGCGCTGAGGAATTCCTGTATTTGGCTGTCTCATGTTAAGCTGTGGTAGATACCTCAAGCAGGTATGATGTTTCTTGTTCTGCTCTGTAACTGAAGTTACAGGCAGTACAATCTGCTTAGCTGTGTCATCTGAGCAGGCTGCTTTCCCATAACAGTCGTTTAGTCTGTGTTAAACAGAAGGCTCTCTTTGCCCTCCTCTCCCATTTTGTGATTCTCTTATTTGGTGACATCAAAGTCTGAGAAATTGTTGTATATGTGAAGTCAACAATCCATAGGTTTTCCTTCCTTACCAAGTTTTGGGCAAAGGCTGTAGTTCAGGATTTGAGCTTGTTTGATACTACCTGCCCTCTTGGCCAGAGAAGCATCTGGTTAGTTAAACTCCTTGCTAGTTTTCTTCAGCTTTATCAGCAGTGGCTGTTGTGACTGATCACCAAATGATTTCCCTGTGTGGTGGCCAAGCAAAGCCACTGGCATGCTTAAGCAAACATCTACAGGATGATGCATACGAAATCATGGTCATGAGAGTGTGCCTCTCATTACTGCACTAACTCTGCAGACATCTTCCTTTCTCACTAATATGCATGCAGCTCTGACTATGTATTTCAGAGGTGGGACTATGGGGTAATTGAGGGCACTTTCTTCATTCTTTCAATGATTCAAGGTCTGGGGTAGAAAACAAGTCTTCTGTCTAAAGACAACTACAGTGCAGCTTATTCAAACTACTCCCTGTATACTCCGAGGACTCCGAAATGAAACAGAGCAAGAGCTAGCTCTGCAGGCCAGTGCTTGGGGAAGACTTGCTCTTGCTATGTGTGTCACAGCAAGAGAGGAGACTGTTTGGTGGAAAACATCTAGCAAGCTTCTGTTAGTTTTGACAACTCAAAGGGAAGTGGGAAAGTGTCCACAAATGCAAAAATCTGTATGTATAAAATAACGTAGCATATGCGTGTACAGCTGTATGATACTACGTATGGACTTAGAATTATCATAGAACAGGCTACAGAGGCATAGCTTTTATTCTCTCACAAGTGCTAGTAGGGGTATAATTCCAGTTTTGAGCCAAATGAGTTTGTGAGAATTTATTTAGCCTGGCTGTTCCTACAAAACTTCATAATAACAGAGCACATTGTAGAACCGGTAAAATAGGTCATAATTAAGTAAGAACTCTTATTATATTTATGTATAAACAACTTATTTGTATTCATAGTGGATTGTCTCCGCAAATCTATTCTTGTCTCAGAGCCAAATAGAAATTTAATGTCATTGTTATGTTTAGGTGAACATCACACTCTTATATATATTCCTCTCTGTTTGGCCTTGAATAAAAATCAGAGCAACAATAATATAAATGGTATAAAAGTAGTCATGAACAGTAGCCCATCTGTACTGGACAGAATTCTACAAATCAATTAGATGGTCATAAAAAGCTAAACAGATGTGGATGAATCAACTCTGGAAATAAAATGGATTGAACTCTTATGTTTATTGTTCATGTATAACCCTTTTTAATAACCAAGATGGGTAAATTACACTAATTAACCTTTAAAAATCTAGATGATTTCTAAATAATAGCTTCAAACAATGCCTATTCTTTTCATTGTTACTTCTAAGTGGTTTGTCCATGACAAGGCAGTTTCACTGGAAGATCTACAGAGGTAGCTGTTTAAATGTGCTTTTTCTTTTTTTCTTATTTCTTTATCATTAGACTTTCTACAGTACACACTCCCACCTCTCCCCCATCAGGTAGCCCTTGGAGTCAGAAGAAATCAAATCCATATATCCTGGGAAGCAATGACAAGAAAACTCATCTGCTGGAGGCCACTTGAGTTGGGTCTCACTGTTCTTGGGTGGGATAGAGTAGTATCTGCCAGGACACCAAATTCTATTCCTAGCCACAAGAATGTGTTATCTGGGCTAGGGTGCTGCTGGCAGCAAAGGCAATGTGTAGCCCAACGCTTGTGGACACAGGGTACCTGGATCCTCAGCAACCTGCAGGGCTGCAGCCACTTTCTGCCATGCTTTGAGATAAAAGCAGTTGTGAGAGGATTGATTATATGGGTTCATGTTATAGCACAGCTGAAATCACCACAGAGAGATTCCTACGGCTCCAGAAGCCTGAAGTACTCGGCAAGTCTCCAGCAGGAAGGGTTAGGAAAAACACTTGCTTCTATGGGGAAAGGGAGAAGGTATATGTAAGGAAACTTTCTGGGGACTTTTCCCCCCTTTTTTTCCTCTTCAAAGCCCCCTCCCCATGTCTTTGTTCAGGAGAGGATGGTTCAGCATGTGTAGGAAATTTTGTGCGTTCTTACTGGTGCAAATGATTTGTAAACTCATCAATCAAAATAGATATTTTTATTCAGTATTTTGACTACTTCTCCTTCCAACAATGTATCTTTGTCCTTCTAGGGTTAAAATTTCTCAGAGGTGTTGTAAGGTCTTAATTAAAACAAAAAAGATAACTTATGTATTTAAAAAAATAATAAATACAGCACTGATCACAATACATTGGGTGGAATGGTGAATGGTTTGAGTTTCCTAAATTACTGATATTACCTGCTGATACGAGGGCTGTTCAAAAGGGCACTTCACTTTTGGGTTTATTTATTAAAATCCTGCACTCAACTGTAAGAAATTAGCCTCCTAGAGATGAATCGCTCCCTACTCAGGGGAGCTTGAAGCAAAGAAACCGATCATGCACACTTTGCAGAACTGCACAGTAACACAAGCTCCAATGTTTTATTACATCACTCATGCAAGGTGCTAAACAGCAGTGTGAAGCATTCCTAAGCATGACAAATGTTCTTGGCTTAAAAGTGATGCTCTTAGACATCTTCCTTAGATAATTAATGCCAAATTTACAGGGCTGTAAGATTTATTTTTTTATCTTGTAACCGGAAGCCCTTAACTGAGGTGAAGTATGAAGCACAGGCTATTGGACTCTGGCAAAACTTTCAAAGATCTCTACATTAGCTCTCGCGTAAGCATAAGACAACAATGTCTCATTTATCTGTTAAATGTTTTGTATTGCAGCTGGGGTACAAGTGTGTCTTGACTTCTTGCCGTGGAAGCCAAGCTATCCTTTCAATTCTTGGTTGGCTACAGAGATTTTTAAGCATTTCCTTCAAAGCGTGTGTCTTGAAAACATCAGGACAGAAGAGATGCAGCTCAGCCAAGAGCCTTGGCAGCCTGGAATGCTTTGCAATCTCTCTCCAGCAGGACATACTGTGGTCATTCTCTCTTTTTGCAGCCAGCTTACAGCAGAATAAGCTTGCTGGTGTTGATAATGTGGAATGGCTGTACACTAGAAAAACGGTAAACCTTCTCTGGGTAAGTTAATTAGGCAATGCTATTCATAATTACATGCCACTTTAATATATAGAGATTGGACATGTGTGTGAAATGTTCAGAGAGGTTCAGCTGAACCTTGTGATATAGCATCCTGCAACGGGTTGCAGTTATGCTCAACACAAGAGTTCCTCAACAGGGAAACCTATACAAAGTTACCATTGCATAACCCAAGTGCAGGAGGCTTTTGGCTACTACCGAGTTATGGTAGTCCTAAAAGAGAATCAGTTTTCACCCTCTTGTGTGACTCCAGTAATGAAGCCCAGAATCCAGCTATGTCATTCTTGCATGACTGATGTCATTAGCACTTACACTACTGACTGCGGTGGGGAAAAGTGGAGCTAGGACACCCTTTCAAACATCCATATCTTGAAGGTGAGGTGGACCTTTAACAAAGGTCCGCACTTGCTTGTGAGCCTAATTTAATGAAGAATCTGCTCCGCATTTATAATTTTTATTGCGGTGTGCCATCTCATGGACTGAGATACCATCTTGCAGAAAACCCAGCAGCAACAGTTTTCTCAAATTGCTTGCAAATTGAAGAGCTCTGGACTGACAGCCAGGCAGAATGCTTGTTGCCATACAACAGCTGTTGCTCTTGCTGTGCTTCAGGTGTTTCCCCAAAAGTGCTGGTGGCCTTTCACAGGCAAATCTTTAACCTAATGGGATTATGCTGGAGGATAGTGAACTGGATCACTTAACCTACAAAAATGCTTCTGTATAATTTTGTCTATTCAGTAAACTATTTTCTGGAGTGAGCATGCACATCCAAACCACTCCTTTGTCCAGTTCAGGCTCAAATCTGGCCTTTTGCTGAGTGAGAAATGTTGCTGTGGTAGCAGCAGCCACAGCAGTGCTTTTTGTTACGCTGGAATTTGCACTTGCCCAGCTGTGTTCTTTCCTCTTTCTCAGAGCATGATGGAGGACTGTTTTGTTCTACTCTTTCCCCCAAATTCACTGAACATCAGCACGGTTCTGCTAGAGCTCTAATACTGAAGAAAGGCAGCCAGTAATGCTGGGCTAAACTTATTGAATTCCCACTTCTGTCTGAAATCTCTGACTCAAGAGTCTTTATCTGAATAACTGCATCATTTCCTTGCAATGCTCAGGCCATTGTACCTCTCGGCAAAACAAATGTAGAGGCTTAGTCAAGCCTGGGATCGTCAACTGGAAGAGCTGCTTCCTTCTAGTGCCTTAAGCCCTAGCTGATCATCACTGAGTGCTCTCAGTATTCATACGAGGTGGTTTGGTGTTTTGTTGTTAGAAAATCTGCCTTGTTGTAATGAAAAAGGTCCTTTTTGGAACACCACTCCCCTTTTGTGTCTTGCCGTTCTTCTAGGACTCTTACCTTAAAATGGCTTTAATACGGTTAATTCCTTTTCATGTTTTAAGGGTATGCTGTCATGTTACATTGGGTTGGGTGAAGTGTTTAATGCCAAGCTGCCTGTTGCAAAAGATTTTAGGTAACAGCACTGAGAACTCATAAGAGACATCAAAGTCATGTGAGATATCAATGCTGGGAAATGGAGGCAGCCTTTCTAGATGCCAGGAGCAGCCTGAGAGGAAAACCATTGTATGAGGGAAAGTATCCTCATATTATATTGTACTCTAGCTGGAAGTGGAGAAAGAAAACATGGTGTTTAACAAAGAAATAAAATTCTGTTCTTATGAACACTTTGCATCCTTTTGGAGGAAAGGGAAGGTAGATCAGCCCAACATCAGTAAAAAGGTCTCGGTCAGGGTGTTGAGACATGCCAAGAGTAAACGTAGCCTCTGCTTTTGCTTCATTTGTGGTTACCTTGCAGGCTTCCTCAGCTCCTGCAGCCCCACCTATCAGCACTGTAGTGTTTCAGATGCAGGGGAAAAACAGCTTAACTGGTAGATCTGGAAAATGGGTAGTGTAAGATGTCTATGCCAGATCCCCTTTATTATGGGGGTGCAGAGCATTGGGTAGTGCATCTCTTACTGCAGAAATAGTCCTTATAGTGGAAGTCAGTTGTAGAAGGTAAAGCCCAAAGAGGCAAAAGGCAAGGATCAACTAGTAAGACCAGTGGTATTAAACACAGGAACAATGTCCTGTTTCCCCATTCCTCTATGCATAAAAGTCATACAGCAGAGGAAGGGAAACTTCCAGCAGCTTGGATGTTCAGATGGCTACCTGAAATCTGCAAATACTTCTAATGTGCAACTTGCAGCAGAGACTATCTTTTGAATGAATTTTTACAGGATGTGCACACTGGCATTAAGCATACAAGAAACTAGCAACTTGAAAACAAAGACTGGCAAAGGTCTAATAACAAAGCAAGATGAATACCTTGACATTTTTTCAAGTGTATCTGTAGCATTTACTTGATAAAGTATATAGGGCTAACAAATTACCATCCAGAGTACTTTTGCTGTTGTCTCCTTTGCATTCTAACAAGACAATAGCTTTTCATTACAATTTCAACTCTTAACTGCTATGTTGCTGCCATCTTGAGAAAGAGAAGAATCATCCCATGGCAAGAGATCTTTCAAGTAGCAGGCAATTCACTACAGAAAAAGCCACTTTGAAACTGCTAATGCAGTCTTTTTGTAACCAGTCTCCTTTGAGGAAATCAGCAGTGTTTGCAATTCATTCCAAGAACTGACCTCAGATGAAGATTAAGTATTTTTTTCTGTGTATATATGTATACCTATGCACTTGTTTTAATGTAAACTAACAACAAATAATTTAATATTAGCCAAATACCTAGGTATCTGCCACATGTTGATATCTTCTAGTGCTTCACTCCAAAATTTTTCAGAGAAAAGGGCATAGTGCAAAGGCAGACTTAGCCAGCATGTCCCACCAGTACTTGAATTATGATGCATGAGTGCAGGCTACTGCTTTATAAAAGCTAAATGCCTGTGGTCATCCTTCCTGTCCTCAGTTGCAACAGCCAGCTGCTACCACTCTCAAGTACTACTGTGTGAAGTATGTGGTGCTGGGCCCAATTATATCCACATGGCACTCTTTTGAGCTATCACTCTTGGAACACAGTACAAAAAAAGTTTTGTAGATAAAAAGTAAAGCTTATTTACTTGAGTAAGAGTTGCAGCTTACTATGCATTACTTACTTACTATGAGCTGTTAGGATTTTCAACAACGGCAACAGTTCACATAACAAAAGTCATCTCTGTAGGATACTGTACTCGTATGTAGCATACAATCTGAGTAACAGTCCTACACAAAGGCAGGTCATAGTCTTCAACTGCAAAAGTACCTCTTTGTATCCAATGTTATATTTGGGGTACTCATGACTGCTTGGGTCAATCTCTTCCTGGGTGGACACTAAGCATCTGAACAGGTAACTACCATACTGCCATCTTTCCCAGAGCCAGGACCAGAGCTCAGGCAGCTTTGCCTCCCACTTCTGTTGGTTCACTTTCAGAGAAGCATTAGATGCAGTTGCTACAACAAATGTTAGTCTAGATAAGAACATGGAATCACAGAAAATGCCTACTATTTTCAAACTGCTAGACTGTGTCCAGTCAGTACTGTTCACAGCACCTGTCACAGGGACTGATACAGGGACATCAACAATATGACTGCTGTAAGCACAGCAGTTAACATAGAAGACTGCCTCTGTAACAGCTATTTTTTTTTCTCCAAACTGGAATAAAGAGACAACAAAGAAACTAAAGAACAGGTATAAATAGAAAATGTTTTATTTAAAACAAACAAAATCACACTTCAGTGTGTGGCCAAAGGTCTGACTTTAAATTAAACTACATACCCAGCATCATGCTTCAGAAGTCATGTAAGCATGCATATGGAAGAAGGCAAGCTGGTGCCTGCTGGTATGATCCTCAAAACCTCCCCTTGAGTGGTCTTTAGAATATATTAAGCTTGTTAGCAAGGTATAAAGTTTTAATTCCTACAGGACACTGAGGAAGTGAAGAACAGGTGTCTCTATTTACACATATTAGGATTTCTATAACCATCTTTCAAACAGAAATGAATTTGCTGTATTTCTAACAGCTGTGGAAACAGTGACAAATACAGAAAAAATGCAGGTAAGCATACATACTGCAAGAGTTTTGTAATTTTTTTCTTCTAAGACAGTTTACTTATGAGGAAGTATTTGATTTTATTTCACAAGTCTATGCAAACTACTTACATGAAAAGTATTCAAAAGACAACCCTTTTGAATACTCAGTCATCAAGAATTACACGTGAAATGTAGCTTTTGTATGCAGGTTAAGACTTTCCACATACAAACAATGCTGCAATCCTCCTTTATAACAGAAGGGAATGGATTATTAGAATGCTATTCCTAAAACATTCTTCATTTTAAAGTAACTTTCATTAATATGACTGTTTTTAAATGAGTTCTTCTGAAGGCAAGCTTCAAGATCATCCAAAAGGAGCTTATATGCATGCTTTGTTTTCATTGCTAAAGTCATCTCCAGTGAACACCACTCAGGTCTATGGTTTAGGTGTGTGTAAAGCCTGATGAGGATTCTGAAAAGATTTTTTTTTTATCGAAGAAGCCACTCAGCCTCCTTGGACTTGCTTTCTTTTGTTTTCCTCAGTAATGCCTGTTTTATAGCATTGATCTTTTCATCAAGTTCAGCCAATGAATAGTTCTGCTAAAAGAACAAAATAAAAACCACAATCATTTACATCTTGTAATTGCTAGAGAAGTGGCCGAGCACTTGATACTTGAGGTCACTGCATATTGCACTAAATGATACAAATACTTTTGCAGAATTGTCTGAATCTAGTCTATGGTTATTTAAACTTTAAAGAAAAAAAAAAGCAAGCTTAGAACAAACTGACAGTCCTAATTATGGATCAATATATCCATGCTACTTCCATTAGATGCTTGTTTAACGTGTTCATAAAAAACCCCATAAATCCTTTGATGGTAAAACACTGGATGAGACTATCTTGATCTTGTAGAACCTGGGTTTACAACTGAAGTGTTTTATGCATATTGCCTAACATCAATCCCCTCTGTGCCCACTTAACCTGACAATTTTTTTGATCTCTTCTTATGAAAAGAACTGGTCATCATCCTTTTCTTAAAAATATGGAAGATTTTTTCCTTGTGTAAACAGACTACTTCCTCAAGTCTCAGATGGCCCATATCCCATTCTAAGCATTCTCCCCAGTCTGTCTGTCTCCAAGTGTGACAGCTGGTAGCAGATAGTGTTCCAACTATGGTCTCACTTGCACTTATGAGAAATTTTTTTACACTGATGAGAAATTCTCTCTTGTAGACTAAGGTACACTGTTAATGTGTTCCCTTATATGATGGTGGTGTGAAAATAGGAAGTCTTACTGACTTAGGTTAATATCTGCTGTAATGTCAGGTCTTTCTGCAACACTTTTGCTGACCCAGCCACTTCTACTTTTATTGTCTCTTCATAAACCAATAAAGCAAATTTATAAAAAAACCCCAACAAAACAAAAAACCACCAAAAACAAACCCAAAACCAACCCCAACAAAAAACACCAAGCCACAAAACAAAACCAGGAGCCTTTACTACAAGGGCGATCACAATTCACAAATTGCTTGTTACCCCTAGCTTGACTAACATCATTACAGATTTACTTATTCTATCATCCTCCTAACTGGTGAAAACAAAGCTACCCTAGTACAGACTCTTAGAAGAGTCATTTCATTGTGACACCCAGTAACTTACTTTCTCCTTCCCACCCTTTCTTTGCCAGCAAACTATCCAATACTGATGCAGCTACTTCTGAAAAGTTAGGTATTTGCTTTGTAGAACTTCTGATTACTTTTCACTGAAAACATCCTAAACTTAAGGTAAACAAATGTTAACAGCACTTACGTGGGGAGGTTGAACCTTCCTCCTCTTGCCAGAACAGCTCTAAAGAAAAGACATAATAAAACCAGATGTAATGTTGCACTGACAGAGGACCACAAGTAATTCTGTAACAACACTGACAAGAGTTTTTAAAGTACAGAAAGAACACTGACTGCCATTCCACAGATTAAAGAAATCTTTTTATAATTAAGTGTACTTTGGATCACGAGAAATACTACTGGAGAGCAGTCAGAAGCTGTTGAAGCTTCTCCACGCTTGGCAGCCACAAACTATCAACTTAACTGAAGCTTCCTTCAGACAAAACCAAGATCAATATCCAGCTTTTGAAACTGCCAGTATTCTTCTCCCTAAAAGTCTCCTGTATCCACACCAATATTTATGCAAAACTTTGGGGGGAAAAAAATGCCAATTACTGTACAACTCTACTATTGCAACCATCACATCACAAATTTCTTCCAGATTCCCGTTCTGGAGAAGATCCTAAAGCACTTTCCATGGAAATTTGAGCTTATGAAAGTATATATGTGTTTTAACTTCTGGTTTTAACAACTTGAAGAAACAGCCTCACAAATAAAGGACTTTATTAGTCTCCAACACAAACAAAAAAAGGAGACAAAAATTTATAATATCATTATTGATTTTTAAATGCTGACTCTAGCTGGTCTCAAGGGAGAAGATAAAAATTAAAAGACGATCAACAGTAAAAGAAGCATTCTTACTGTTATGTGGAAAAGAAGGAAGAGCAAGATAACAGACAAGAAATTTCTATTGCCAGGCAGAGCCTGATGTAGTAACAACTGATGTTCTCTTTGTCCTAATCTCCTTTGGTGAATGAAGGATAAGGTTTACTATTCAGAATGAGACAGAACTCTGCCTGAAAACTAGCAACAAAGAAATCCTAGTCACAGAATCATGAAACAATTTTTAAAGGGTTTACTCTCTCATCCTATTGCAACAGTTATTTCACATAGTTGATCTTTAGTTATCATCTCATGTACAGAAGCCCAAGGGATTTCAGCTGATTTAAGCCATTAATGATTCGTCTCAAGATCAAAACTTTATTCAATTTTCTTGTCATTAGAAACACTTCAGATTTTAAGGCAGAGGTGAGGGTGGGGGGGAAATCCAAACTCTGTAATACATTTCTTAGAAATTAGTTAAGCTTGGGTGGTTGCAATTTCTCCCCCCCCCCAACAAATAAACAAATACTATTTTATTTCAAATGAGAAAGTAGGTAGAAATATGAACTGATATAGATGGTCTGCAAGAAATGTAATCATTATGCTAAGCCAGAGTTGTCTACCAAAAGTGACTGCCCTCTAACTCCTTAGGCTTTTGCCTCTACATCAAAGATTTAAGCATGAAAGTCCCAAATGCATTTAGGCATGCTAGAAGAAGTTGAGAGAATTTCTTACTACAGATTGAAAATATTCAGGTGACAGTCCTTCCAGCTCAAGGATTTTATCTTCAAGCTTCTTAATTCTCTGATAAATGTCTCTTGGTACAGGACCACCTAAATACACCAGTACAAATACAAAGACATCAGGAAAAATACTTGAATAACTTTTTAAACTAAAGATTGCAAGTTTTACAGGTGAATTCATTGAGTCCAGCTATCAATCAGTAGCTGAAACAAAATGAGTGGATGGGATAATAAAAAGGAAGAGTAATTAATATGATTCAGGGTAAAACCCAATTGATAAGCCAATACAGTCAGTGAAGGCAGTGCAGGTGACTGAAATATGTCTAACAAGGTCCCTGGAACAACTAATGATCACTCTTACAATACATGGGTCACACCAAATGTTACAACTTCAAAACTGACAGTAGCATCAGGAGGGAGCAGATGGTTTGGCAGACCACACATGAATTCAGGATTGATAACAAAGACTGTTCTGAAGGAAACCTTTCTCCACTGAGCATCAGAGGTTACAGGACAGGTATGAGTTGTGCTTGACAAAGCACAGTGTTTGGCTGGCCACAGATGGGAGAAGCAGGGGTGAGGCTGTGTGTGGGGAATGGAGTAACAAAACTTTTGGGAAAAAAAAAAAAAACAAAAAAACACACAACGAAACAACCGCACCCCCACCAAAAAAAGCCCAAACACACCCCCCCCAACTCCATGAACACCACAAAAACAACTGGAAAAAAAAAAAAAAAAACCCCAAAAAAAACCCACCCAAAAACCCCCCACACCTCAACTCATTTTCTGTTTGTACCTGTGCAACAGCAGCTTGGGCTTCTTTCTCCATTTAAGAACAGAACTGATCAAAAGATCAGCCTTAGAAAACATCTTATTTATGCTACACAGTATTCTATAAACTGAAATCAGTGTTTATCACAAATAACTACCGGTTATCCCAAATAAAACAATAGTAACAGTAGTAACAATCAAGGCCTTAGCAAACTTTTACTTCTCTTGCCACCTGTTTCTATTTATTTCTAGGTCTATCAGGTAAGACAATTCTATGCCACACACTACTGAAATAAGCATTAATGGGGTTTTTTGCCATTCATCTATTTCCTCACTTCACAAAGACAATCTTGCAGGTAGCTTCCCTCTTTCAGTTCTGCTCTCTACTCATCACTCAGCAGCTAATTAAATCATCTAACCACTCTTCTTAAGACTGCTGTCTCAATGTAAAGGGAAAAGAGCAGCACTAGCTCTAGAAGAAGCTGTTGTGAAAAACAGCAGGTGAGTCAAGAACAACTCTTTCAGTCATCAGAAACAAAAAGCCTGGTGAGCAGGTTACCTGCTCAGATGAATACTTTTTGCACAGCTGCTGGGGTAACCAACAAATGATCGAGACCTTCCCCAGGAATGCTGATTTGGACAGGAGTTGAGCTGGAATTGCACACTTCCTCTTCCTCTATAGTGTAGTTTCGCTGACCCGTTCCCTCAAACAAACTTATGTCACCTATTATAGGCACAACCTGGAAGCAAGGGACCCTCCTTAGCTATCCCCAATCATTATCCCTAATACACCTAAACTCGCACAGCCACTACATATTGTAACCTTAATGCTGGCCAGCTACTTGCAAATTCTATTTCCATGCACAAAAAGCACCTTATTTTTGAGACAGCTGTACAGCTAAGCCTCAAGCTCTGACTGCTGTCTCAACAGTATCTAGGAGTATCCTACTCTCCTTGCAGCCAGAGGACTTTGATTCAGTATGCATTCACAGGAATCTAGTTTAGTCAATGTTGACCATATTCTTAGAGAATGGATTGGCATCTATTAGTATTCAGAAGACACACCAAAAAAAAAAAATAATAAAAAAAATCAGTGTGTGTCAGCAGTGTGATGTGTAGAACATTCACTTCATGAGGTGAAGATCTTGTCTTCTGTTCTGAAAACATTTTTCAGGAAAAATAGATTCCTCCTTGATTTGTATTCTAGAAAACAGGGGCTGGGGTGAGGAAAACAATTACTTTAAAAAAGTCAGTAGCCTGGTGGCTATGGCATTTATTTTGGTGAAAGGTGTGGACTCATGTTTGCATGGTGAAAGGGAAGTATTGACATGAGCTTCCCACATTCTGGGAAAGAAGCTACTCTACTGTATTTCAAGAATCATTTGCCTTTAGGAAAAGGTTTCAGGTTGTCTTTTGGGTTTATCCTATCTGCAGCCCACAGGATTTCCATGAAGCAGGACTGAGTCCTAACCTCAGCTTTTCCTGTTCAGTGGGTCAAGGCAGAAGGATTCCACTGCCTATAAAGAACCCCTACCTCAAATATTCCAGACTGTTTAAAATCCCATTCTGAAGTGCCTCTCTCTCTTGCTAGTGTAGATTTGCTAACTTGGCATCCTAATTTGGGCATAAACCTGGGTTCCATTTTGGGCATAAGGATCTAAACATTAGATTATAGTACTTGGGGTGACTAAACCCTTCAGTGGCTCTACCCAGTTTTTACAGTCACAGGTTTTATAGACCTGCTCAATTTTACTACAGTAATGATAACTGCAGTACAAACTGGCACACTGATGTCAAAATTAAAACACGATACAAACCTGTTTGTAACCGTAAGTGTGCTTCAATGTTTTGTAATCTCTCCTCAACAGCTTGGTTTCCACAATCATGAATGGGTATATTGGCTTTATGACTGGACCCATGTGCACCTTCAGATCTAGTCTGAGGTCCATATGTATTTACTACCCTAGAAACTAGGTGAAGAGAACACAAATTTAACATATATGCACATGAAACACAAACTACATCTAATTAAAACAATTAAAAAATTAAAAAATGAAAACCTATCTTAAATAAGTTTCACACCAATCTCTCATGTGAAGGGATCCACACACATTAAGATCAAAGGTTCAAGTAAAAGTATTTTCCTATTTTTGCATGAATAACTAAACTAAACAAAACCCTAGGACTTTACATATGCAAAGCAAAAGAATTACTCATACATTCATGTAAAATGGCAGTATCAAGAATTTGTCATCAGCTGCTGATAAATAGTAGAAAACCCAGTATCTATGTCAGCAGTTGCACATGTGAGCTGCTGTGAATGCAAAGAAGAGGCCAGACCTAATATTACAGGAAGCAACATAAATACATGAAGATGAGGGGATGTATACAATTAGAAGAACTGCTACAGATCTCAGCAAGGAAGTTCTCTTCTAATTTTTGTTATTCAGGTAACAGCTTTAATGACTCTTCAGCTGCTTCTGGGTCTATCTTTCCCCCCTGCCAAACCATGTCTTCATTGAAGACTTTTGATCACTTCTCTAAGTCGCGGTCACTTCCCAAGTCCTTCCTGACAGGACTACTGCAGTGTACTGCAGATGTAAAGACAATGTTGGCAACTCCAGACACTGAAGCACACACCTTCTTACTCAGTACTTCATGGAGGCCGCGTGTTACATTCTTGCTTCAGTTTATGCTAGTTTTACTTCCAATTCCTTTCTAAGTGTTATTCACATTTCAGTTATGAACTGTTCGAGTTGTAATTACTTGAAGTGCAAAATTTTCTTTTTTCCTGTAATATGCTAGCATTCAAGTTACAAACTAGCAGTCAGTTTAAAAAAAGTGACTACTGAAAAGGGTTCTTAGTGAAAACATCTAAACCCGAACTCACTTCCTCATCTCCCTCTTAGCTCACCACCTTTTAATGCTTATACCTATCATATGCTTACAGTATTAGTTTGAATTCTAGAATTTAGAATAATGAATTGGCTTCTACAATCAGTATCAAGTGGATAACTGAATACTACCACTCTCAAAAATGGAAGAAAGGGTTACTTTTAGTCTCATTTTGGAGACTTTGTTTGTTTGTTTTTAAACAAAGTAGCTTATGTACACCTAGAGAACAGTACATGGACAAGCAATCTTTTATACATAACTTCTGTTGGACAATCATTTCTACACTATTTATTCCTTTCCAAAAGGAGGTGCAGTGGTAAGCTTGGTCCTTAGCTTCTCAGTTCCCATAAATCTATGTCTCAGAACTTCCACTGTGTCCCAAAACTATTTTCTAATTCACTGTGCTTACACAGACTAACAAAAACCACAAGATAATTTTAATTAATCTCAATTCCTTAACTGAACTGCTGGCTTCACCTTAGAAGAAAAATCAATAATTGTTCAGTTCCTCTATCTTTATCTTCTGCATCCTTCCTTTCAGACAATGAGAATAGGCTCCTTTGTTTTGGTCTTTAGTGCATAACCATCAGCTTAATGAAGCAGCTATGGGATTGAAAACCTCGGAGAAGTAAGCAAAGATGTAAAAGTATTCACTAGAGTCAAAAACCAATACATTAAGTCTGCATTTTTTGAGCATTCCATAAAAAGTTTTTAAGTCAAAAATTCATCAGTGCTGTTCTATCTGGACACTCTTAATAAAAGGGTATTAAAATCCTTGCTTACCCTTTATATGGCTTTTAAATCCAGGATAGGGTGTGAAAATTGCATCTGTTCTGGCACAGCTATTTTCTAAATAAATAATAATAATACAAAAAATGAGGTCCTAATTATGCAGTAATAATTAAAAGTATTCTAACCATCATCAGCTTTGAGACTTTTAACAAATCTAATTAATTTTTTGCATACAATAAAAACATCAGAAATACTTCATTCAGTCTATAAACACTTGCTCATTAATAGTTTCACACACTTGCATGGACCTACTGGTTTTAATTGGGTAAGTCACTTATATAAATGTATGCACACATGTATATAAAAGTTTATTGGATCAGGATTAAATTCTTCCAATTTACATTTTATTTGGTTCTTATGTTTCACTGCGTTTCTCTAACTCATTTCTTTCTTCCTGTACAGAAGTCTTTTCCCTACTTACCACTGCTAGTCTGTTTTTATGTCTTTTTGAAACTGCTCTCCTATTTTTAGAATGGTCTAGTTTACTCATCAGCATTCTTTTCTCACCTTCCTGCATTTATTCTGATGCCTGTGACTTCTTTAATTTGTTTAATCATAAAAACCTACAGTACAGACCATCTTAGTTCATTCTCATTTTATATTTTAATCTCTGTTCATATATACTGATGCTTTATATGTATTTTATTATGCCTGAACATACAAAGGAAGATCTTATCATCATTTATTCTGTACGTAATTAACAAATTTAGGAATCAGTATTTTACTATCTAGCATATTCTACTAGACTTTAGGTGTCTTTTCCATTCCAACTAATATTCAAGGAGTTAAACTCCCTTATAGAACAATAAGCTTTGATCTCTAAAAGCATAAGTACATCACAGAGACAACGCACATCTGGCTTCACAGATACTTAGAAAATGTCTCTGTACTACTTATGTATATAAAAGTGTCTTCACTTTTAAGACGCATTTGGTTACACAGTTACTGATCGTGCTAATGCGATCCAGCCTACTAGATGGATTTAAGATTGTTTGGTTATAAATACAGCCAATTGTGCCTGTTGGTGCACTAAAAACACCAATAGCATGAGTAATGTTAAACGGAAAAAGTTATTCTAAGTAGCTAGTCATTCAAATTGATTGCAAAAAATACTTTTTTGTAATTTAACTAGCATTAAAATAACTTCAATTTGAATAATATGCAGTTCACAAGATATTTCTGAATTATAATTCTGTTGATTTTGGAAGGAACTTCTAGCTAAAACATTGAGAACAATAGTTACAAAATCATCTGATTTAAGATTGCAGTTTTTAAAATGAACGGAGTAATAGCTATAGTCTTTCTGTATGGGATGCATTAAACATTTGCATCCAGCGACTACTCTTTTTTTGTCTGACAACATATGCAGTGCACATGCAAGTTCTTCACTTTCAAACAAAGTTACTCTTAGAATAAAGTTCTGTTTTAAATATAGAATAGTGCTTTTGAAAAATAAAAAAATAAAAATAAAAAAACAACTTAAATTGCTATGAAGATTAAAGTCTGGCTAGCCAGTTACCTTGATTACAATCAATAACATTGCAAAATTCCCTGACATTATTTTCATTGATCTCAGCTTGTTTCCTCTCGATGAAGGCTGATATCCGCCTGTCAATCTGCAGGTAATAAACATGACGGTATATATCTATTTCATTCTTTAAATTTAAAATTTAGAAATGTCTTTTTCTTTTAAATTTAAGTAAATCACTTACTTCTGCTTTTCCAGCTTTTATTTGGACCACCTCTGGATCAAAATTAATGTGAGCATCCTTCAGATCTCCCAAGTCATAACTTGCATACTTTTCTTCAGTCTGACAGTTACCATCATAAACATCTACAATTCTTTCACAAGTTTGGCCTTCTGTTTTACCTGCAGGTTCAACATGGCCTATATTTTCCTCTTTAATCAATGACTGGAGTTTTTCTAAAAGAGGCTGAACAAAGAAAACAGTATGTTAGGGTTAAAAAAAAAAAAAAAAAAAAGCCAAAGAATCCCCAAAACAAAAAGCAAAACATCAAGTAATGTTACAATTTCTAAAACAGACCAACTGAAATAATTTTAGAAAGTACAACATCTGTCTCTCATGGAACACTGCAATAAAATAAAATAAAAAAGGGGAAAAAAAAGCGCTATAGTTTCAAATACCATGCACACCACAATGTCGTCCTTTTCGACCTGTGCTTTTTAGAAGTTTGTATAGGAAAACTCACAAATTTCTGCAAAAAAATCTGCCTGCTACTCATCTGTTACTAGCTAAATCAAAGCTTGAATCGTTGGCACCAATATCACTTAATTAACATGTCGTTCAAATGCCTACTCAGAACAGTAAGGCTTAGTATTTTTCCTCCTTAACATGAAAGCCAATGCTTTCACACTGTAAAGCCTTTACTTTATCACCACAGCACTACATTCTCCACTTGAAACTGCAGTTGCCCAAGTGAATGAGAGAACACAGACATGAAATACATAGGCGTTATCCTGAACACATGCTTTTCTTGACACGGTTGATTATCTACTTAGGTCATGAAATTAAATGACAGAATGCACTGACATTTGTAGCAGCAAAATAAATGCTTATTATTCTACTGCAATAACTCTTACACAAGATGTAATAATGAAACCTCAGTACATATATATGTCACACCTTTTTTTAATTTTTATGTTTCAGCTAGTCTGAATTTCACTGCTTAATTTCCCTCTAGAAATTATTTTTTAAAAGACAACATTATTTTTACCAGTTACATTTCCTGAAATGGAATCAAATTCCTACTTGCAGTGTTCTTACAGTTGGATGTAATTTTTACTTGCTTTTATCTTGCATATTTCCTCTTTTTGTTTATCACACCAAAGATTTGGTGGATGTCTGGAAAACATGAAGGGTCTTTCTTTTACCTACACACAAGCAAATACAGGAACTTCTTTTTTCACCATCTCAGTACTACACACTTGAAATAATTCATTGACTAGCTGAAGCAAAAAAAATGGTATTCAAATCCCCACCTTTTACAGATGAACTATCAAGGTCAAAACACTGTTCAGTTACCAGCTGACAAACTGCTCACCCTCCCTGCCACGCAACTTAATTACGTATACTTTTGGCAGGGTTGGAAAGTTTCAAATAGTTAAAAGAAATGACAGTAATGGTGACTGGCTACTTGGCAAGATGAGACATTAATGTCAAAGAAATTACTCTTTAAAAAAAAAAAAAAAAAACGCTGAAAATATATTTAATTGCAGTAAGACACTCCAGGATGTGTCATGCTGGGATAATGCCACTTCTTGAACCACTGAAAGCACTCCATGAGCCTCAAAACTCACCCAACGCATGGAATCATTATCATAGCATGACACACACCTGCCGTGTCTTATTGCTTAATTATAACCCACCATAGATGGAAATGTATCACATTTACAATGCAAGTCTAGAAATCAATGAGGCTGCATTTATTCAGCCTGCTCACCTACAGTGGCTATTCCCAACACTAACCTAAAAAATCCATAAGCGTGAGTACCTATGAAACACAGTGGAATCCCAAGCATATAATACTTTTGCATTCTTTTTTGCTGGACATAGCAATATAAGGTCAAAACAACTGAAATTTTACAGTTTAGATAATGTAACTACATTCAGTTGTTGATCACTTTCGTCAAGTTGAATGTGTCCAATGGAATATTTACCTGCAAACATAAAATATGCTGCTGAAGTGCACTAAAGAGTAACGTTGGCTGAAGTGCTGATGGGCTTCGAAGCTTGCTCCAATCGATCACAACTTTCACAATATCGTCTCCAACGTTAAGCTTCAAGAGGGCAAAACAAACACCACAAAAATTATGTTGTTATGTTGTATTAACATCGCAAAAGTACACAAGACTTCTACAGGACAACAATTATGCTCAGTCTCATACAGACCCCATTTTTATAAGGAAAGGTTTGAAATTAACTGTAATTCAAGCAGCTGTCATTTTCAAAGCTAGTATTTATAGAGTATATCAAAAATTAAAAATTCCTTACTACCTCATCAGACTTTCATTGTATTAATTTGATCTTTAACTCTAGGCAATTCTCAATTCGATTAACTATCATACAAAAACATACTGTTCACGTTAATCATTCAAATCTTTTAACATATGATAGAACCACCAGTATGAACAAACATGCACCCAGGACGGCAGTCTCCTCTAAGTGCATGTATTTTCTTCTGAGAATTGCAAGGCTATCTATGCCTGTATGACCAAGCTCTTGGTACTGCACCATGCCACATTCGTGACATTTGTACTTGCTGCTAATACAAAGGAGGTTTTATATTAAAAATAACAGTGTTTAAAAAAAAAAAAAATCTTTAAAAAAATCTCGAGGTTAAACAAACTCTGGACTACAGAGCATCGCTATCGAACCCATTTCCAAATCACACTATCTCCCTTTCTACGCACCGAGATCAAAATAACAATTGCCATAGTCTATTCTCTTTGCCAAGGCATTGGAATATTTAACTCCCAGAGTAATAAAGGGAAACACACATAGTGAATCTGAAGTTTTATTTAAAGTAACTATGTACCTTCTGTAAGCTAAAAATAAACTTTCACTTTCAAATACAAAGCTGATTGTTAATAATCAGTAATGAACTACACACTTTTTTACACCCACCTTTGTCATTTTTGTTACATTAAACCTCTTCTCAAGATCCTGAGGTAACGAGCACTTCCATTTTCCAAAGGCAAGTAGGTTGTTCTTCAATTAAACAACCCATAACTGATCCCTCCAAACTCTAAATACAGATAAAACTCCTTTTTAAAATCAAGAGGACCTACAGGTACTCTCTTTGAGACACAGAATTCCCCAGTCATGTGCATATTTGTATGTCTACATCTCACTCCTTCCCATTGTTTGGTTGGTTTGGGTATTGTTTCAGTGTTTTGTCTGGCATTTTTTCAAAAGGAAAAAAAAAAAGAAGAGACCTCAAGCAGATGACAAAAATGAACTTTAACATACAGTCTAAAGATAGCTAACTTCTAATGGCATCACGTATTACGGGCAAGAACACAGAATGCATATGCACTTGTTTCCTGAATCCACCGCACAGTGTATGAGGAAACAATGAGAACTAAACACAAGAACGTCGCCATCACTCTGAAGGCAAAGCAGTGAACACTAAGTTGTTCTATATTAGTTTTAAACCCCAGCATTATCACAATTTTGTATGTAATGAACTATAAGCCTGAGCCTTCCTTCTTTAGTCAGAGAACAGCCTTGTTATATTCAGTGTTAGATTCCAAATTACATTGCAAAGAAGATGGTCTGACTAAAGCATATGATGTATTTATGAGAGTTTTCACACAAACTGTTATTCCTGTTTAGTACTTAAACTAATTAAGAAAAGTAATGTTTTAGAAAATTAGTTTTGAACACCTTAGAAAATTGAGAATGTATTAATAATTTAGTAAGAATATAATTTAAGAATTAAGCCACCGTGCATATGTGATCATCTGAAGCACACAGCTCTTCCAAAAGTTTCTAGAGTAACATCTGCCATATGCTACATTACAGTCCACCGACAGTGTAAAAAAGGTGTAGATGTAAGTCACTGTAGTGAAACAAAATAGAACTACTAAAATTTCCTAATAAGCCTCCTTTTACAAAAAGAATCAGCTGATGTGTGCCTTCCTATCTTAGTGTGTGACTCCTGCCCAGGTGGTTCAATTTACAAAAACAGTAGCTTCTGACTTAGAATAATTTAGAGGCAAGTGATATTTTAAAGTCATGGATGCTGGTTTTAAATATAAGTAAAGAATAAACCCTTCCCACATCCAAACCTGTTTCTAGTACAACAGAATTAGTTTTGTCCATGTTTCATATACTTCTACTATACTTCTAAGAACTGTGACAAGCAGGTTTATAAATTCTGTGACTTGGTAACTTCAAAGCTTTCATGTATTTACAAGCCCACAGCTTACTCTACAGCAATTTACAGAGTCATAAGTAATTTTAGCCCTTTGAAATTGTTTTATGAAAGACAGTTACTGTTGCTCAGGGCTTAAAGAACTTTTCAAGATCAGTCATATTGGTTTTAAGAGTTGTTAAACCCAGATGTCCTCCCAGTCACTGTGCTGCAAGTGATTGCTCTAGTAAGAAAATTCCTGTGCCAGAAATACTCCTCTTTACAGTCCAACCTGCTAGCATAAATCCAACTTCAACTACTACGATGGATCACAAACTGTGACAGCTAACGATCTGGCACACGTTCACCTGTCTCTATAGAAGGGAAATGAGGAATCAGTAGTTTCAGTCAAAAACGCATGATAGACTGCTACTCTTAGTCAGTAAGGTGGTAAAACACCACAGTTAAAATCTACCAGAACTCAAGTGGCTGGCAGACAAGAGTGTAACTGAACAACTGGAAACCATAATGACCAAGCAATTAAAAGGGCCTTCTCAGCTAAGATGGAGCAACCAGACTCCTACTTATAGTTCAGTGCAGTGCACAGTAAAATGGGTTTGTTGTCATGGAAAGAATACACTCCAAACACCAAGAAAGACAATTTTAGTCTGTACCATAACTACTGTAACTCTACTGAGGGATGTAGCAACTCCAAACTGGTCACTTGGATTTGTCTATGCACACCCAAATATTGTGAAAAATCACTAAGTTCTCTTCAGAGACATTCTAGACACAGCATAACTAGAACAACCTCTGGACAAGAAGTAACCTACTGAAGAAGAGAGAGAAACTAGAGTGTTTAATGTAGTTTTGAAAACAGTTAATTAAACTTGTGATGAGTACCCTAGTTAAGAGCTTAGGAAACATTTCCTTTATTCATCCTTATGTTTTTCATAAATACAAGAGTTCAACTTTTCACTCATGTTTACGCTGCAAGAACAACAGTATGAATGACAGTATAGCATCTGGACAGTCACTAGTTCTTCATTGATTACATTTAGAATTTTCCCCAAGAAGAATTATGGGATATGTCATCCTCAATATTAGACAGTTTTCCTGTCTCAGTAATCCTACAAAGGTGTACGATCAAGTTGTTTAGCACAGCACTCCTGTTCAAAAGTTAGGGAGGAAAAACAAGACTCTTATCAGACAGTGCCTGAATTTTCAGGCCCTTACTTCTGGACGACTTTCGTTTGAAGGAGACAATTACTAGCAGACTTTGAGGTAAGAAGCAATTACAATACACAATTCTATTCAGATGAGAGGTGAAGTGCTCTAAAAAATAATTTCACATCAGTCAGATGCTACTACTAAAGTGCCTCTGTATCTAACAGAGCCCATTTCTGAGTATTTTTGTAACATAAACATATATTAAGTTATATTATCTCCTGCAGATATCACTCATCATCTGGTCCCAAACCTTCAAACTGCTGTCTAATTTCAGAAACAAGAGTGTGCTTCTCCTGCCTTCACAGAACTACATATATGCTCCCACAGTGGAAAAGGAATTAATCTGTAAATTATTTAAGGTAATAATTAAGTTGTTACTAAAACCTTCTCCTGATAAGGGCCTCCCACCACTACCGTAACATCTGTTAAATAATTCATAGCTACCATTAAACCTAAAGTAGGTGTTTCACCTTAAGTACCACAGAGCAAAGCTGCTTTAAAAATTCTGACCCACTGAGATGCACTGTGTTTCACAGTATGTTATTACCAAGGCAAGGCAAACTTCACGCTCCTGATCGTTTATTTTGATTTAACGTACAGTAATCTTTTAGTAGCTATTCAATTCAGAATCATTGTTAAAATACAGCAATTAGACAGACTGCAGTTTCTCATGGGTAAGACCATCCGTCAAACTACAAAGTGACATGAGACGCCCCGTCACTGCGAGGCAAAGGCCCGGCCAGGACCATCAGACGCAGCAGCCCCGCACCCTGGGGGTGCCCACGCCCGCAGGGACGCGGTCGGAACCGCCAGCCCNGCCATGACACCAGGTCAAGCCGCGGCCGCCAGCGACGTCCCCGCCGTCGCTCCGCGATGACGAACCCCTCGGGTGGCCGTGCCCTGCGGCCCCGCCTCNCACCCTGGGGGTGCCCACGCCCGCAGGGACGCGGTCGGAACCGCCAGCCCTGACAGGGCCTTCACCGCTCCCGCTGCCACCCGCGAAGAACCTCCAGAAGCGAGGCCGCTCCCTTGTTTGTGGCAGGCTCCTCTTCTCCCCGGCGCCCTGCTTTAAACCTGGAGCTCAGAACGGCCCCGCAGGCCGCGGACAGGCGGGAGCACGCCCTGCCCAGGCCGGGCAACCGAGGTTGGGAGCGGCGTGGGGCCCACGGCGCCCGGGCCAGCCCTGCCCTGGGCCTCCCCCTCCGCCCGCCCCGCACTCACCTGCCCCGCCAGCCCGGCCAAGGAGCGCAGGGCGCTGCTCGCCACCTCCGAGGCCGCAGGGTCGGCGCCGATCTCCGGAGCGTGGCCGCCAGGCTGGAGCGGGCTGGGCGCCGCCGCCGCCGCCATGACACCAGGTCAAGCCGCGGCCGCCAGCGACGTCCCCGCCGTCGCTCCGCGATGACGAACCCCTCGGGTGGCCGTGCCCTGCCGCCCCGCCTCTGCGGGCTGATGGACAGGCGCGGCAGCCTATCGCGGACTGCGCTCTCGAGGCCGGCGCAGTGTGGGAGGAGCGGCTCGGCCTGCGGGCGCCGGCTCCCATGGCCGGGCAGGGGAGGGTGGTGTTACCGGCCGCGCTGGGCAGGGCGGCTCCTCCCGGCTCCTCAGCCTGGCCGCCCTGCTCGACTGGGGGCTGCTTGGGCCCCACGCGTAGGAGCGGCGGCTTGGGGCAGCTTCTCGGCTGTGGCAGCAGGGCCCGGGGTGGGGAGGCAGCCTCAGGCTCTCCAGGCCAGGCTCTGCCCATCCTCCTCTGGCGCCCTCGGTGTCCACGCTGTGGTGTGTGGAGGACACCACCAGCGTGATGAGCAGCCCTGTGTCCCACACCTGAGGGTACAGCTGAGCTTTTGCTCCTTTCTCAGACCTCTGGGACCCTGAAGCATTTCTCAGCTCAGGGCTGTTGCAGCAGTCGGGTGAAGACCGCCTCAGTGGTCACAGAGTCACAGTGTGTTGGCCCAGGGGTGGAGGCCTGCCTCAGTGTGCAGCTTTGGCTCCTTTGGTACCACCAGGCTTTGAACCCTCGACTGCAGCAGCTGCTGTGGGGTGTCCTCTCCTTGCAGGGTCGCCTTGCACCCTCACTGTTTTCTTTGCCTCCTGGCTCCTCCCGCAGCCTCCACGGAGCTGTCAGCATGGGCACCTGGCAGGCATGCTGACAGGAGTGTCTCCACTGAGTGCTCATTCATGGAGGGAAGGAAAATGTGTATTAATATTTAAGTACATCAGATTATTGGGCTTGTTTCAGCTGTGCTTTTCTGGTTATACCTTCACTTTTTTACATTCATACATGCTTCTCTTCAAAGCCTTGACTCTTCTGGTTACAGCAAGGTCGTTTTTTCATCAGACCACAAGGAGTGAGTTTGTCAGAGTACTCTCATTATGGGGCTTGCAAGACTAATTCCTCTAAGACAGTCAACTTGATTTCTTTCCTAGGACAGTAGGAATGCTGTAGTAGTAGATTTTCTACCTGACGTTTTGTAACCATCATACATCTTCCTGTTCCCTCCTCCACAGTATTTTGTATTCCATTGGGAAATCATGATTGCTATTGTATATACAAATGGTAAAACATTCTTAAATAAAAATGTTAGAATGGCAGATTAACTTACTTGATATTGATGTCTCTATCCAGATAAAACTTACCTTAATTAGTGAATATAAATCCCACTAAACTGAAGATACAGCATTCTGTGTCTCCATTCAGCAACCAACTTAAGTATTTGAGGAGACTCAAGTAGAGAAAGTCCTGCTCAGTTCCAGAGGAAAATTAGTTCCAAAAAGGACTTCAGTGCTAATGATTAGAAATACACTTCATGGAGAGTTGCATTTTGCAAGAATATCTTATCTAAGGTGAGCTAGATGGCATTTGGCTGGATTCAGAAGATGAGAACCACTCTTTGGATTCAGCAATGCTTACTGCAAAATATGTTCCTGACTTGGAACCTCAGAAATGGAGAGAAATTTACTTAATTCCTGCAAATATATTGTTGCTGTCAAATGGCAATGTCTTGAACACATACCCAGAACATGACAGTTATGAATGGTAAGAAAGATTGTGAAATTTTATTTTGCAGTTCTGTCCAACAATGCTCCCAGCTAATGGTCAGGGACTCGCTGCTTCTTCCTGCCCTGCCTCTTGCAGTTTTATCTGTGGACAGGCAGCTGAAGCAACTCTGCAAAATGTAATCATCTCATTTGGATCAAACCATGAAGCTTTCAAGAATAAAGGAAAATACAATCTCCCTTCCTCCACCAGCACTATAACACGGAATAAACATGGAAGTAATTTGCTGGCCAGAATAGAATATGGAGCACGGATGTCACACCCTAGTATTGATTGTTTCAGCTCAGTGCCAGCGGAGGCAGTTTGCCCTGACTGAATCTCCAATGACCTGCAAAGATAAGATCAAGCCCAGACATTTGAACCAAGTTTTAACTTCAAGTGATGAATGCTCAGCTACCTGATAAATTCCACTTCTGAAAAATGCCGCCTTCCTGGAATGATGGAGCAGGTGTATGTCTACTTTAGCAATGGCTGGATGTAGCTTTGTTAGTTGAGAGACCTGATATCTTTCCTTCGTATCTGGGCATGTTACCTTAACCTCTAGCAAGAGGTTGGTTTGGGGTGCAAAACATTTCAAATGAAAAGTAAAGAGATAAGCACATAAAGATCAGAAAGATACTGGATGTTGTCATACACATGGAAATATAAGGGATAATGAATGAATGTGGACGATATCAAGAGAGGCTGGATGTGATGTACCGTTATCTATTCAGTGATCATTACAAGCAAAGTAGGCAAAAGACCATGAAGCAGTTCTGTAGAGTTGTTGATGTCCACCCATTATTTACTAAGAATAGTCTGGATCTTGGTGTTCTTCATGATGACGGCAAATGTCTTCTCTTAGAGAAAGAGTAATGATTCCTATTTGTAAAGAGGCCACAGATTTTCTTCCTACTTTTCACTGTCTCAGAAGGCCTTGATCTTGCAGCTGCTATCTGAATAACTTTGGTATCATCTGAAATTTCACAGATTAAATTATGTAACGCATTATGCAAGCATGAACAGACCAGAAATAATCCAAAGTGACTTAAGAGATTAGAAAAATGAGAGCGCGTGAGAAAATGAGAATAAGAAAAAACCGTGCAAATATAGCTAAGACAAATGATGTTAAACATTCATATCTAATGGAAGAGACAGACCAGAGCAGAATGGTTCCAAAAGATGGTCATATGCTCACTGCATGTAGCACACAGTACAAATGAATACACTTGCAATCCCCTCTGGCAGTAAAGCTGGCCACAGTAAATCCAGGCCTCCCATAAAGACAGAGGAAATTACATGGCATGCTCACTAAAGCTGGTGAAACAATAAAATATTGGAAGCTCTCATTGCTGGAAAGACACTGGTAATTTGGAGGGAATTTGTAGAAAACTGGCAAGAAGTGGATTGCCAGAGATAGAGACACTGGTTTAGAAAGAGGGATAAGAAGATTTAAATATGTGTAACTTGGCAGGGATAGCCATTTTCAGATATTTTAATGATGGGAGGGAGGAAATAATCTGGAACTGCTTTCAACATTCAGGGACAGAGTTACCATGAAAAGATTAAATTCTCTGCAGCTTTTTTTCGTGAAATGGGTCTCTGAGGTGTAAAAAAGCCTCTCCCACAAAAACCACCTTGAAAAATACAAAGATAAAACCACTAAATTCTTGAATAGCAAATATAGTTGTTTGAGTGAAAATGATTTTGAACTGAAAAGGATTATTTTTTGATTTTGGACTATTGCTCCTTTTTATTTGGTTTGTAAAATGATAAAGATATGCACCTCTTTCCAACTCTAGTTGCCCTTAAGCACTTTAAAATCACAGTAAACTTTAATAAATTGACACAACTTGTGTTTGCTGGTCACCACTGTCATTATTACTAGCACTTTTTCTTCTGCTGAACATTACATTAACATAATTTCTGAACTCGCGCTTTAATTTTGTCTGTAACTAACACCCGGAGAAAGGTGGGTGCTTTGCAGAACGTACCAGTGGTTGAGGTTTGTTGTGCTAGAGAGTGAAGTGCTGAGCTAAGGAGCCTCTGTAATGTATAAGCAGATTTTTCTCCTGAATTGAAAAGCTCCTGCTGTGTACTTCTGCTTATGTCAGCTGTAGTGCATGGAAAGGCGAAAGAGACAACACTTCAGAAAAAAATTAGACTGAAATCATTTGGAGTTTCAAAAATAAAAACAATACCCTGAATTCTGCCCAGAGCCCCAGGCAAGTGGTGCAGCTTGGCACTGACTGCTGTAAATACAGTTTTCCTTAATATTCAGATTATCAGTCCTGCTCTAAATTATCTCAGGTTATAAATAGAAAATTGATAGTATCCTATCCATTGGATTAAAATAGAACAGGACATAACAAAATCCCCTCCAGAAAAAAGGTTTACTTTTCCAAGCATTAATTTCAGAAGAAGAGCTGAAAAACCTCAGCATGCTTCCCTAAAATGTAGCCATGTGCTTATTAACTTCCTCAGATAAAAGCTCCAAATTGCAAATCTAATTATCCAATAGGAGTGGCATTCCTTCAAAGCAAACGTCTTTGCTGACCTTTTGGTGTTTCTCTCACTCTACCAAAATTTAAAAAGTCTCATTCAGACGGAATTGGAATGGGATTCATATGAGACGTCCTGTGGAAAATACAGCTGTGGTGTATTTGCATTTAAAGAAAAAAAAAACAAAAACACAAAAAAACAAAACAATATATTAATATCTTGCAGTAATTTTATCATTCCTATCAAAATGCAAAATCTTCACGAGGCTGTTACCCACTTTCTGTTTAGTGTCCTTACCCTGACAGGCACATAGACCCATGGCCCTTCCTGTCTGAATCCAGCAATTTTTTACCCTTGAGATTTTCTAACACTGCTCTGTGCTTTGCTTTACTTTGGTCATTATTGTTCATGGCTTTATTTAGTAATTTTACACAGTATTTAAGCTTTATCTTCCTGCCTGCCCTCTCGCTGCCATCTGCAAATAAGATTAGCATCCTCTGCACAAAATTCTTCAGTTATATAATTTGGGATCAAGAACTGACCTCTGCAAGGCCCAGCTCAACAGCTCTTCTTAGAAGTCAGTGAAGTATTATTATAATTATTCTGTGTTCACAAATTTTAGACTTCTATAGTTACTTTGAAAGGTTTGATTATAAACCTTCCTATAATTTCCTTTTGAGACTATCACATGAAAATGTAGAAGATGTCTTGCAGAGTAGGTGTCTGTGCTCAGTGTTTCCCTTGTCTGTAAACTGTCAGTAAATTGACACAAGCATTGTGAAATTAAGCACTCATATCTGAAGATAGTCTAAAAATTAATAATTTTCCACTGCATTAATATGTACATGCCGCACATATTATATATTTAACTCAGGTTTAATGGGATACTTGAAAATCTATATTTAACAGGGAAACAGGAATATAGCATATTTACTTCAGAGAAACTTTAACTTTTGGAATTCCTTGATTGCTGAGTGCTTGATTTTAAAAGCTGTAGCTTGCATCTTTATTAGTATAATTTGACTATTATTTTAAAAGAAATAATAGTGATGGATGCTTAGGAATCTTTAAAATAGGGTTCTTTGGCTGTGCTATGCACAAGCTTTTCACACAGCTTAACTGGGACCAAGTCCTTTTCTATACATACAGACTTCCTAGCCTTTTCTGTGGAACTTTCAAGTTGCTCAAACTTGAATTTACCTCCTGCTTCAGCAGCTTAGCTTACAAACGTCTATAGTCCAGAAGCAGGACAGTTATTGTCTAATAGACCACATCTGTTATTATTGGGCCGATCAAGCCTTCAGTATCCTAGCAGGTCCCTCCATTGATCTCAGGATCCAGATCCAGATCTGCTTTAGATATGAGATTTGTGGACTCATAGTTGAAATTAGGGACCTATATTATGTAGTTGATCTGAGCCTCTCAAAATAGCCGTAAGGGGTTAATATATCCACGTTACAATGTGAGATAGGCACCTCAATCCTTTAAGCTCCTCTGGGTGTATCACTCTGTGTTCATACCACCTGCAGTATTCTTCAACTTCTACATCTGTATGAGTAAATACATAATGCTTTTTTTCGATATAAAGTTACTATGAAGTTATTTGAATGATCCCCATTGTATTATAGTAAACGGACAAAACAAAAGATCACACTCATCTTTACACTGTCAGTATTTTTCTAATGCAGAAGAGGCATTTGTTAATGGGGAATATGGAGTCTTTGACATTTTGGGTCCCAATCCTTCAGAGAAGCTAGTCATGCACCTGCTTACTTTGTGCACAAATCATTCTAATGAATTCTAAAGGACTATTCATGTGCATAAAGCTAAGCCTGTGTGTAAAAGCCTTTGCAAGGCTGGGCCTAGGTTGTAAGTTTGATAATGACCTGAGGCTGATTCAACAGAGAACAAGCAGTCCTTTTTAAATGTTGAGAAATGTAACACCAGCTCAGCTGCACAGGTATGGGCAGTGCTAAGAAACCCTGTAGCACATCAAACTCTCAAAACTGACCAAGAAAAACTGACAATGGGGATCATAGATATTTTTTCATTTACATTTTGTAATACTGCGTTTTACCTAAATATTTTTAATCCTTGGCTTCAGCTTAATTTCATTATGGCTAAAATTCCATTTGAATAACTTTACTGCGGGAACTCAGAAGCTTTCTTGTTTTAAACTTTTATATATATATGTGTGTGTGTATATATATCCCCTGTATAAAAGAGTAGATCTGGCTAGAGAATGATAATTGTGAGAAATCGTACCTGTGCTCTTTAGAATGTTTTTGCTTGAGGAGAAGGCAAGACATCAGCGCTATTTCATAAAGAAGTGCTCAGAAGAGCTTTCCGTACTTAGTTGTTCTAACCATGCCATTTTCTGGCTTCTGCTCAAGTGCTTTGTGCTGCACTGCAGCAGTTTATGTTCTCAGAGACAGCGCATCACCTGCTGGAGCTTCCCAACAGCATCAGGGCAATTCCAGTGGTTGCGATACATCTCCTGAGACCTTGTTCTTGATATTGCTTCCGTCAGGTGCTTCCATCAGGAACTTCCATAGAATTGGATAAAGTTGTTTTTTTCATGTGTTTAACATTAAACACGCAGGCAGTGCTACTAAAATCACTGGGAAAAATCAATTAGATTACTTAAAGGTAAACTGAGTTCCTGCTTGAGGCTACAGATTTTGGCATTTAATATGTTGAGTGCAGGAAATAAGCATGTTTATGCACCATCACAAAAGAGAAATGTTTTCTTTCTTAAAGCTAACTGTTGCCTTATCATGACCTATTCACTGCTAAACTGATCGCTCTACTTTGTGGCCTTTAGGTAACATTGACTATGAAATATCACTTGCTTGTTAGGCTCACTCAAGATAAAGTTGGTAAAAAAGAGGGAGAGAGTCTTTGTCCCGCAGCTTAATCAGCTTCTAGACCAACTAGACTGGTCCATCAGAAAATTCCAGTTTCCTCAGTTAAAGGATGAATTTAATAATCTCAGCTGGGTGAAGAAGTGAGCAGATTAGGGATGGAAAAAACCATACCAAAGATGCAGTGGGTGAAGGTGATAGACCTGGGACCACCACTGCTGGCTTTGTTCTAGCTGTTGGCCTTGGGGACATGACAGATCTTTTGCTCGGTTTGATGCAGGAAAAAAAAAAATGAAGAAGGTACTTCTTTTAAGGCATGGTGTTCCTTTGCCACTCTTTTTTAATTATTCTTATTATTTAAATGAAGATTAAAGTTATGGAGTTGGAAAGTATTTTGCTGTTTTATAATTTAGCAGTTCAGCCTGAAGTTCCCTTTATGTTCTTTCTGTTTTTATGCAGGCAGCCTAGAAGATGGACATTTGACAGGCCACAATAGACTGCTCCTTTCCCAGGTATCTCCTGCTTGTTTCCTTTATCTGTGAATAGGAAATGGCTTAAAGGCACCTGTGTTATGAAGGTCCCAGGGGCAGCTGCCTGACTAGTGAATGCCTGATTATGTGTTAACATGCTTTGTCAGATATTGGCAGAATCTGTTCTCTTCTTTTGCCTTTTCAGCAAGGGTACCATTGACAGACTGGCTACCCATTTATAGAAATGTTGTCCATCAAACTGTGAGGAAGGACAATGGTGTTTTTCTGTGGCCAGTGACTGTGGGAAACTTTTCTTTGGCTATTCAGGCAATTTTTGTAGCTTGCTCTGAAGAGGAGAGACTGATGAGTGCAAAAAGTACAATTAAGCAAAGCCAGACTTCAATTGAAGGCTGTAGTGTAGTCTGCTGTTCTCATTTTTTTATTTGGAAAAAAATCTATGGGTTTTCACGTTGCTGTGTGGCATTCAGCGGGGGGCTATTACAATCCTAAATTTTTTTTCTAGACCACCTAATTCTAAGTAAAAATTAAATGTAATGAGAGCCACTTGGAGTTCTGAATATTTTAAAGCATAATTCCCACAGAAGGGATTCGACCTAAACTGCGGAGAGCATCAGTTGGCTAATTATAGCTGCATTTTATATTACAGCAGGTGTCAGATGCAGTCATCTCAATAAAGTCCACATAATACTCTGGAAAATAACAAAAGCTTTTCTTTGAATGTGGGTACTAATTTCTGCTAGGTGTCATATGAGCTCTGATACTTCTTATTGGCGTTAACAAGAGCACTGCAGCACTCAAACATGCTTTTTGCTTAGGATGAATTGATACTGTAAAGCACTTACTAGTCAGCCTTGGCAGATGTCAGTAGTTAATACTAGTGTTGCAGAGGTTGGTGTATAATGCAAAGAGTCTTATGTAAATACTTTTAGATGATGGGCTGGTTTTGAGAATGAGTGTGAGCCGTGCACCAACTTACTTAATGAAAGCTAAATAGACAACAGCAGGATAATGGCATTTCCTTCAGCTTCTATCTTATTTTAAGACCTCTCTGCGAGTAAAGGGCAGATGGGAAGGCAGTAAACTAGGTGAACGAAAACATTAAACTTAATAAGCTCTTCATGCTTTCATACCATTTTCCCAATTCAATGGAAGCAGCAAGTTTGAGCTACTGAAGTGATGGGTGAGAAAGGTCTTTCCTAAGCCTTGAAACTGAGATTCCCTAAAGATTGTGTCTTCAGAACAGCCTGCCTGTGATGAAACTACAATCTATAGGCATTTGATGGTCACCTGACTTTTTAATTAAAAGATGGGATTCTATGATTCCAAGAGGAATGTGTTTTAAAATATTCATGAATCAGTAAAATAAATCCTGAAGTGGGTAGCTTGCACAGAAGCCCTTGAATACAAGGAATTGTGATGACATTGAAGTGGAATTGCAGGCACAATGGGCAGGGTGAAAAGCACAGGCAGCAAAGCCTGCCCAGCTGATTGTGCTTGGCCCAACATGCAACAGAGGCGCTTCCCAAGCTTGCCAGGTACCCTGAGAAGCAGTAAGATAGGAGAAGTCTCAGTACAAAAACAGCAGGGTCAGGTCATAGGAGACTTGCTGCTTCTCCTGAAGGGAATAGGACATGCCTGGTCCAAGCACGGATGAGGAGGAGGGCTTCAGCAAGGAATAATGCCAAATGTTAATCATCCAGGAGGAACAAGCATCTCCCATGTACTAGCGAAACAAAGGAAATTCAAGAGATGATGAAACCTCCTCAACACCTGAATCTTCTGCCAGAGCCACAAGCCACTTCATGATCTACTATCTAGTGCTGTGTACTTCTCCCCCACATTGTCTCCCCTGAGCAAAGATAATCCCAAACACCAGGCTGCCTTTGTCTCTGCCATAGAAACCCATGGAGAATTGCAGAGGTTATAGAAATAATACATGCAACTTAATATAATAAATCTTTTATTTTTAATATGTAATAAACAGCTGAACAAGNGAGGTTATAGAAATAATACATGCAACTTAATATAATAAATCTTTTATTTTTAATATGTAAGCAACTATGTAAGAAAAAACAATCACAGGTTATAAAATATCATTTAATATTGTGTAGAACGGCAGAATAGTTTAAACTGTAATCTTACCACATTACATACTGAACATACTAAAATGTAGGAAGAGCCTGGTTTTGGCCTGAAGACTAGATGCAACAAGTAATTTTTAAAAAAACAAGTGAAAGTAAATTAGAGGAATATATGTATATTAAGAATACATATATTTCTGGACTGACATACATATATTGTTCAAAAAAGTTTCTAAATACAATAATGCACATGTATAATCCATATAGCCTCTAAACCTGGCCAAAACCAGATGCAGAAACCAAACACAGGGGTACAGAGAAGGAAATGAAGGGAGAAATAATTCCTTGCCTAATCTGTGACCGGCATCTGGGGAGCAGAGGGCTGTCTATGAGAGAACTGCTTTAACTCTCACACACGAGGTTACCTCTAAGGAAAAGACATATGAAAAGGCCTGAGAACAAAAGCCCAATTATAAAAGCTGAAGGCATGATTGCCATTGTGCAAACGAATTTACTAATTTACCCCATTTATTCCACATAGTCCCTTTCTGAAACCTTTTAATATTGAGAGCAGCCCAGCTTAACTTGGAAAGCTCTGAGGAGTTCTGTGACAGGTTGGGAAGGTAAACAGGAGGTAAACTGCAGGAACTGGCAACCTAGTCGTCCTTTGGTTATCTCCCTTTTAGCCCAAAAGGCACGAGGAGACCGGCACTGTACTACATTGCTTTTGCACTATTGCTTTCCCCTGTCTTAAATTTATGGTGTTAGGATGTGCTGCTGCGCATGTGCTACAGAGCTGGGTATTAAAGAATAAAACTTCTTCCTGCCGGTAGACATCCTAATTTTTTTTCATTCCAGACAGAGAAGGTAAGGGTTAGTTATCAGCAAGTAGAAATGCTATTGTAAAAAGTAACTACCAATAGTGTCGCTCAGAATTTATTACCCTCTGCAGATTACAAAAACCTAATGGCTTCTCCTTGTGATATCTCTGAAGGATTCTTTGGAAGCAGGCATCTGACAGACAGCTCCTATGGTAATGACTGTTACTGCCCTATATATAACATGAGTTTTTTGTGTGTGTAATTCTCCTCGATTATTCTAAAAACCTGAATGAGTCTAGGATAATTTTGTCTATCACCTACTGTGAAAATTGCTTTGGTGGCAAGCAAAATCAACTACTCCGTGACCTACACTTCTTGATATTAGAGGTTATATGAAACTTACTGCACTCTCCTTTCTCCACAGTTATTGCTACTTCTTCCCCTCCATTTTTACTCTAAGATTACAGGGATGTGATTGCACAATACAGGCAGCACAGATGGCAGCTGAAGGTCTGTATCTGCCAGGTGCCTGCGTAACAGCTGAGTCAGTGTGTGCAGCTGAGCACAGCTCACTTTCTGACATAGATGTTCAGCGCCATTTCTCTGCATCATGGCCTTGCATAACCTTTGGAAGTACCTCTGGCAAATTTTAGGCTATACTCAAGTACGCAGTACTTTGGCAGGCAGAAGTCAGAGGAATTCATTGTAAATGCTCAGACGACAGAAATACTTCCTGCGTTTTCTACTGTGGATGCAAAGGATGGACTTAATGATGTAAAACACTGGGAAAATGTAAGCCCTATATAAATATATCACCTATAAATATAAACGGTATGTAAATAATCACCTATACTAAAGAAAGTGTGCAGGAGATCTGCTCATTTTAGCTGACAGACACCAGTAGAGAGAGGAAGCTGAATCTTTAGAGTCAAGGAGGAAGTCATGTAGTCCTACGATAGCTAGGAGAGAAGAACTAGTTCTTGTAGTTTGGGAGGGCAGAATGATGTCATTCTGAGCTCTGTGGAATTGCCACCATCTTGATAGGGCTCAGATACATCCAACAGCTCCTTTCTGATAGTTGAGGTTCGCAAATCAGGTGTCATGGGGAGAGAAGTGGTGTGATGCAATATATGAACCATCCTGTGACGACACCACGGTGAGATACCCTTTTCTGTAGATACTGCAGTTATACACCAGCAGACAGTGCAGATACAAGGTCTCCCAGCCTAATGCTGCTGGTCCCCATGTGCAGACAGATGAAAGCGATTGGAGACTGGGAACCTTGTCTGAAGGGGGGCAAGAAATCTGAGGAAGAAAGAAACCAGGTGATGGCTTAATTAAGAAGCAGTTTGGGAAAGAAGAGGAAGTTCTAGGTCCAAGAACTTCAAATAGCTTAGGGAACAAAGGAAGGTAGGAAATGCAAGAAGAAATCTGGGCATGGTGCCTGCTGTGACTGACACACTAAGGGACCAGAAATGGAGCCAAAGCCATATGTCTGAGAAGGCTTTGTGCTTCTCCAGTAATTTTATAGGCAAAATTATTTCATTATCTGAAGGAAACATTAGAGCTGATTACAATGCTGTAGTTCCAAACAAACTGGGGAGGTTTGGGGAGGATGTTGTTCCCTTGAATAGCTTCACAAGATCAGCTTACAGAATGGGGTGAGTGGTGGGGAATGGGAGAGGAAAAAAACCCACATGGGAAAGAACTGAAAATTCCCAGAGATTTCCACTGACCATCATAGCTGTCAGGAAGGTGGTTTGTGCACAAAAGAATGGCAAGGTCGTGAGGGTGTCAGCAGTGCTGCACACTATTTGTAATAATTTTGTAGTTAGATACAGGAACGAGTTCATCCATTACCAGCACTGTGAAAAACTGAGCTATGGAGTCTAAGTGGTGGACAATTTCATTCCTAGATCCAAGCCTATGAGAGTGAAACAATGGTGCTCGCTGCTCCATGTGAAAGATATCTCTTCTTTGGGAGCTCACTTCTTTTCTTTCGTTAGAAGAGAAAATAAAAAGATTTTTGTAAAAATTAAAAGTAAAATAAACACTTGCTAATGTATCTGTGGACGGCATGAAAGACCATGAAATATCTTCATCTGGCCTTTCATTATATCACACTATCTTTAAATACATTTCAAGGAAAGTTAAGATTTCGGAGTATTGAAACATATACAAAGATTTTACAGGTAATGTGTATGTGGCAGTTCAAGCAATCATCCAAGGCCAGAGTAACTGAAGAAGTGAGAAACTGTTAAATTACTAAGATCTTAAAAATAATTACTGTAATACTTTGGAGAGTACATTTGCCATAACAAATGCAGAACATATTTTCTAATTTCTATTATAGTTATCAAGGTCATTCAGTGCCAGAATGCAAAATCTTTTATTTTTCTCATTCAGATAGTCAGATGCATAAATTCTATAGCTAACATAGAAAGGCATTTAAAAATTGGAAATCATTAATGAAGAAATTATGTCTTTGCCCAATATCACACAATAATTTTTATCTTGTGAACAGAGTTTAACAATATGCAGGCTCAGACTGGCTTTATTCCACTAATACATGCCATTTCCAAAAGTGTGTTGCCTATATATTAAACACAGTGCACACACAAGTATCCTAGCATTCCTTGAAAATGAATTTCAAATCCACATTTATTGTAAGTGCTTTGGGGCAAGAACCATCTTTTGTTATTAAACAATGCAAATGGGATCTTGGCCCATAATTGGGGCTCCTAAGCACTGTGAATTCTTTCACCAATGTCTCACATTCTCTTTCTCCCTCTCTTTGTCCCTCTGCAGATTATGCCAGTGTTTACAAAGGTTGGGATCCCTTGCATCCTCATCAGTTTTTACATTTGCCCAAGAATCAGATTCATTTAGCCTTGCATTCTTCACAAAGATAAAAGGGTG
This sequence comes from Aramus guarauna, assembly GCA_013400195.1. Lineage (NCBI taxonomy): Eukaryota > Metazoa > Chordata > Aves > Gruiformes > Aramidae > Aramus > Aramus guarauna. Next base: position 119,209 of record VXBL01003905.1, read on the forward strand.
ACAGATCCTGACACATTTGTGCTTTTGAAAAGTAGAAAAGCTGATTTCATGCATAAACCCTATCCTAAAACTGTCTCCAAGGCAAAATTGTACCAATCTTGGTTTAAAATGTCAAAGGAGCCAGATACTTAAGCTACATACAGCGATGTGCTTGTACTATAACCAGAAAATGCTATAATAGCCTTATTTTTCATTTTTTAACTATTGAAACTTTGCTTTAAATCTCATTTCTTTGTGATCAAAAGACACCTAAGACACCTCATTTGTGTCTTAAGTGATATCCAATCTTCTTCACATGTATGGGCTTCTATCAGTATTATTTAAAACTATAATACTGGGCAAGAAGATATATTATTGAATGCTTACTTTACACTTGCGTTACCTGGACAGACATATACATGTGAGTCATGTATTAATCACTGAATTACTAGACTTTAATGGTCAATTTATACATGACAGATCAGTATGTTCTATCATAAATAGATGAATGAATTTGCTAAAGTATTGATAATTCTTTGTGATTTTATTCAGTGACAGCGATTTAGTAAAACTAGGAAGAAGTGTGAAATTATTAGAGACATACAAAGAGCCAGAACGGGTGATACTGCCAAATTAGAAGTCTCTTTTTCGGGTCTGATACTTTAGCCTGTAGTTAAAATGAGCTTTGCCACTGAAAGAGCATTGTGACCATAATGCTTGTTCCCCAAACAGGAGTGGTGTAGCAACAACTATTCAGCCACAGGTTCTTAGGTTGTTTGTATAGTATAAAGCCAGTAGAAACCATTGCAATTCTCTAGCTGGACCTCCCACATAAGAGGGAGGATCTAAGAATTTCCTGGAATTAATTCCTTCTGGAATTAGAGTGTACGTTTGAGAAAACATGCTATTCTTGATTATAACATTTCCAGAGATAAAAAAATCTATCAAAACCCTGAATATGATGTTTCAGTGATTATCATAACAATGGAAAAATTAGGGACCTTTAGTCTAAATTTATGTAGTCTTGAATTTCAGTCACTGTGTCTCGTTACACATTGATTTGCCCACACTGATGACATTGATCAAACTTCACCTTTCTTTAGGAAAAAACTTACAGAACTTGGACAAATCACTCTAATTTTCTTTCTGGCCTTCTATACAGACAGAACTTAGTGTGCAGAAAGCATAGGAGTTCACAGTGCTTGAGCTGGTCAGCTCTACTTTGCCAGGCACACCAGTCTGATGAATGCTAAGTAGCTAAGACACAAACTAGCTTACCTTAAAGACAATTTTAATGTAATATACATGAAAGTTTTTATTTCACTTTGAAGTGAAACAAACTGCCTCTAAAAAAGGCTGAACCAGCAGCAAGGAAAAAACCCTCTCCCTTTACTCAATGCTCTTGTACTTGTGCACGCAGATCACGTGAGGCCACAGTTATCATTGGCATATATGCATCGGGCCAGGCTAAACCTTATATTATCATAAGTATTTAGTATGTTTATACTTCAGTCTGGTCTGGTCAGAGAGCAGAACTCAATCATTTGAATTATAATCTGCATTGCACATAGGCTATAGCTGTACTCAGGATTGTTCCTAAAACTCATGTATTGGCTTTAAATGAATTAAGGGGGATAAAAAAGTTGTCAGGGAAGGAAAACTGTTGATGCCAAAATCTTCTCCGACCAGAAGATCATTATTAATAGCAAGACATCAGTGGAAGCCTCACCTTCAAGGAAATAATGATTAGAGGCTGGGAAAGAGTTAAAGAGATACAGGTACAGCAGAATGTCAAGGGAATCTTGCTATTAATTTATTAATTCATGGGACATGTTACGCAGTGTGGATTTGGACAGTAGAACCATTGACAGGCATGTGACTGCATGGAATTGCCAGGTGAAGAGCACAGCTCGTAGTCCTACATTGAAACCCAGTGTTTTGCTGCTAAAAAGCAGACAGAGATGATAATGACCCCCCACAAAGAAGCAGACCTCTAGAAAGATCCAACAAGTCAATTTTTTAAAACATTGATTTAGACAGCTGGTGTTACCAGCGTGACTGTGGTATTTCAGAAATCTATCCAAAGCAACACTGAAATGGACCCGATGTGGGCGGTGTGTCACTGAGTCCCTGCTGAGCTAGATATGCAGTTCCTGAGAAAGGTATTTTTAAGGTAGAAAATACATGACTGTGATTTTGAAGCATTTAGCTACAAATATAACTTATGTCAGTAGCTTGATGTAACTGCCTGATCCGAATTCAAGGCGTCCTTCTTAGAAAAGACCTGAAATTGAGAGCCCAAAGATCTGTTAGGACTACAGGTTGTGCTTGAGCGCAGTGTTGCAGGGAGAAATCTCATCTGAATATCTGCCATATCCTCTGAGTTACTAACAACATCACAGATTTCTGATTCAGGGCCTCCCATTGAGACAATTCCTGTCAGCTTCCTTGTTCCTATGACAAAACCAGGCCACATGAAAACATGTGTTGTTTCCTTGAACCCCATTAGCAAACAATGCAGATGACTTGGTATCTGGTTTCTCCTCAGGCACTTCTGCCTGAGACACCTTTAGGATGGCCCAGCTGCAGGGCTACACTCACAGTTGTAGGGCAGTTCTGAGCAGAAATGTCCTCCCCTTCTGTAGAAGCAGGGTCAGTGTGCACACTGGTGTGCAAGGAGTGTGGATCAGAGATGTAAATGTCCACACAGGTATGGGAGAGCAGAGTCAAGAAACCCAAGCTCATCCTCCCATCGGGGTCCCCTAACCGTGTTAGCTGAAGTCAAACTTGGTCATGCTTTGTCTCTACCTGAGTTGATGACTTTTGTATTCCTTGCTGTTTTAACAAGAGATGGAAGAGGTGTCTCAGTCAGAAAATCCAAGGCCTTGTGATGGGGTCTGCTTGTACTGGGCCCTTGTAGTTATGCTGCTTGTTTGGGAGGCGGGACCTTGGAGTGAGGAGACCTAAGCCAAAATATTCATAATTACTCTTGGAATTAGTATCACCATCAGATGGTAATATGACTATACCATTGTGGTGGGTTGACCATGGCTGGGAGCCAGGTGCCCACCAGAGCTGCTCT
>VXBL01003905.1:122475-178958 GCA_013400195.1 Aramus guarauna
CTCCACCTGCTCTGGCGTGGGGTCCTCCATGGGCTGCAGGTGGAATCTCTACACCCCTCATCCTTCCTCCATGGGCTGCAGGGGGACAGCCTGCTTCACCATGGTCTTCACCACAGGCTGCAGGGGGATCTTTGCTCTGGCGCCTGGAGCACCTCCTGCCCCTCCTTCTGCAGTGACCTTGGTGTCTGCAGAGGTTCTTACATCTTCTCACTCCTCCCTCCGGCTGCAAAAGCTCTCTCTAACTGTTTTTTTCTCCCTTCTTAAATATGTTATCACAGAGGCGCTGATTGGCTCGGCCTTGGCCAGTGGCAGGGCCGTCTTGGAGCCATCTGGCATTGGCTCTATCAGATTCAGGGGAAGCTTCTAGCAGCTTCTCACAGAAGCCACCCCTGTAGCCCGTGCCATGCAAAACCAACACAACCATCTTGGTTTTCCAAATATAGAATCTAACTATTGATATAGAGCTTCTGTTTAATTATAACTAGATCCGTCATTTCAGTCTAATAGAGTCACTCTTTGTATTTCTTTTGTTCCAAATATGTTTAAATGTACTTTTTAAAATTTAACTCTGTGTAGTTTTAATTCTGGTTAGTTTGCTCTGACTTCTCTTCTCTTCTCTGATCTGTATCCATAACCCTTAACTTTTCTATTTCTCCATTGTTTTCTATTTCTCCATTTGTTTTATATGAATTTGCTTAGCAATTATTTTTACAGCTGCTTTCACTTGGCTGTGGGCTAGGTTTGTTTCATAATTAGTCTTCCCTTCTTTCCGTGTTATGCTAATGTTTTGGGAGATAACTATTAAAATGTCCTTAAGCAGCTCACAGTTACTGGTCACATTTTTTCATTCATATTCTCACATTTGATTTGATTGATTGATTTCCAGATTGGGTTTTATTCTGTTCAGACATCAAATTTCCTCATGATCCCTTGCACCCAGGCAACCACTAATACTTAATTCTGCAAATAATGCCCCTTTACCTTCTCACTGTGAGGTCCAAGATGGAAACCTATATGGTAGAGGCAATAGTCTGAACAAAGACATCATCACCTAGGATTTCCAGGCAATCCACTGATGTTTTTATATTGGAAACATGAGAAACATGACCACTCTTGTAGGGCAGCCCTCTGAGGGGGAGCAGAGGTCAGCCAGACCCAGCCTCATGCCAGACTGCCGCTTCTCCTCTTACAGCCTTTAAATAAGCTATAACTGTTGATTTTAACATCCCAGTCACATGAGTTTCCTTTCAGGTCTCAGTAATACCAATGAGATTGATTTTAGGCTCATAATTGACCTATTCCAATTCCCACCCACCCTTTTTTTTTTTTTTCTTTTTTTTTTTACAGTTGGGCTTCTGACAGTGGTGCCTTGGCAATTCCATAATTTCTTCTTTTCATGCACTTTGATGTCTTGATTAAATCTGTTCTCAACATCTCGATTTTTTGTACTGTGTAAGTGCTCATTTGTTTCCTCTTCCACTTTGTCCTGTAAGTGCAACACCTCCTCTGACTGCTGTAGTTGGTCCATCTGCTAAAAGACTGGTTCTTCCTCCACAGCAGAAGCCACCTAAATTGTGTGGCCTCCATCCACCCACAAGATAAACTGGTACTCCATCCACCTTGCATCATTTATCTAATAAATCACTTTTTGTTGTATATTTTCTATTGTCTTAGAGTAGGCTTGCAGTATTCTGTGATAAAGTGTAGTATTGCATCAAGCTAATTACCATCTTGTGAGCTCTGTGTTGTACTAGTACTCACAGAATATATTTTTATTAACTTCATAATCTCAGGATATATTCAAAATAGGGGTATAAATAAGCAGGACTTAGAAAAAAGAGTAGTTATATGATTTATCCTGCACATAGCTTTTAGCTTCGCCTTCCTCTATTTGAAGATCATCTGTCAGTCTTCCCCGCCTTCAGCTGGAAATAGTAGTGCTGTTGTAGCAGTGGTGATCTAAGAACAGGGAGAGATACAGGGCATGGAGAAAGAGGTAGATCAGACCAGATGGTGTAGTTGCAAAAGAGAGGCAAGCTTTTGGGAGCAGACTCCTCCCCAAACTGGTACCTCTGCAGTGCTTTGATCGGGGACTGCCTAAAAGCTTGTCCCCTTTTCCGACCTCCACTGGCTCGTCTTACAGAAGACATTTTCTCTCTGTACGAACTGTGTGTACCCTAAATTGCAATGAGATTATGATGATGTTTGCTTTAATTAATTGATGAGTTTTGTCTTGACTTCTTTAGTCAGAACCCAAGTGAACAATTTGGGATCTCTTCTTTGAGAGAGAAGTCTAGCTTGTATTCTTCTTGTGATTCATTTTTGGAGCACTGTCTTTAGCAAATGATTTGGAGAATGTTTAAATTCCCAGATTAAGGCTCTATCAAGGGTAATTGTTAAAAATCTTCCTACATATTGTCATTTTTTTAATCCTGTCAGTCTCCCCCATGTTTTTCCTGGTTAGGATTTCTCTTATCATCAGACACTCAAAAAAAGTAAGATGTTGAAGGGTAATGTGATGTTAACATGTTTATAATATATTAACTGTAGTATTTGTGTCTCAAACAGATGTCTGCATAGGTCTTGGAAGAAATGAAAAGCAAAAAGCTGCTGTGCAAACTAATTCACTGTTTTGTCATAATATTTCCAGAATTGCAGTCAGCTTTAAATTAGTTTGAAGGATTTTTTCTGTAATAACAATTTTCAGCATGAAGCTTGATGTTCAAGTTGAAATCTCAATCTGCTACTGATATTGGAGAAGAAACAGAAAAGGATTGGAGGAAAAAAAATAGAGATTTTTTTTTTTTAGCTAAATCTGCTCTGGTTTATATTATATATTAGGTAGTTACGTACTTGGGTCTCATGGTAGTGATCTGTTTAATGTAAACTGATACATTAATTAATGTTAATGAACAGATTTTATAGTACTCTAAATGTGGTTGATATCTATATATCTCTATCTCTATCTAAATTTGATAATTGCACATCATAAAAATATATTTCTATTGAGTGTGCTGCACAATTAATCTTAGATGTTTAATTACAGTTTGTCTTAGTTAAGAATTTCAAGAATTTTGAGACACTCAAAATTTTCGGTTGTTTTTGAAAAATCTTGATTGTACCACATTTTCATTTTTTAAAGTACACGAAATTTTCTGAGCCAAGGCACAACAAATTGCAGAAGATGGAATCATGCAGTTGGATGGATCAGAACCTCATAAGGGAAATCTCAGTATTTTGGAAATGTTGAGAGGGGAGAGGTTTAAAAACTGTGTCCTGTAATTATTGGATTAACTTCCTGGTGAACATGTTGGAGAAATTGCTTCTTTTTTTCATATGAATTATTTTTTTTAATGTGTTTTTTTGTTTTTTTGTTTGTTTTTTTTAAAGGCATAGGTGGGAGCTTATATTAGAAGGGGCTGAGTGTGCCATTCTCTGTAAATTATTTAAGCACCTTAGTAATTCCACTTACTTTAACAATAATGTTTCAGCATCTGCTTAGAGTTATATTCATGTTAAGTACTCTGTTGGGACTTAAATGATGTGGTTTTGGATAGCCTGATCTTGTTATTACTATTGTCACTAAATATATATGAAACGAAAATACAAAGCCCTATCATTAATACCCATGTTGTTCTACTCCTCTTTGTTTCAGAATAATAAAGTTTTCCTCTTAGAACAATTATTTACTTTATTCCTTTACCAACATCCCAGTACACTATTTTAGTCCTTGATTTAAAATTTTCCTGAATACTGTCTGAAAATGAAAACTAAATGCCTGCTATCTATTTGTTCCCATGATTATGTATAACCTGAAAGAAATGCAGAAAGTAGTGAAGCATGACCTTTCATTCCTGAGGCAATATTGGCTATTCTTCATCAAGCTGTGCTTTTCTAAATGGTACCCATTTAATGTCCAAAAACGGTTTTTAAGATTCCCTCCTCCCAAAAGGCATCCAAACTAAATGGTCTATAATTTCCTGAAGTGTTCCCAGAGTCTGTCTTCAATAATGACATTATGTTGGCCATTTTCCAGCCATCAGGTCTTTTTCTGAATAGAATGACTTTGTAAAATGTCCCCAAAACTTGCAATAATAACAGTCCTACTTTTTAAAAGAAATATTGAATATTGGTAACTTTATTAGTGGAATGCTATTATTAAATGTCAATATATTATTACTCTGTATTATAGATTAATGATTAGTTTCCATTTCCTAAAACCAAATCCACTGTCTATGTTGCATCTAGAAAATACTCGAGACATTTTCTGTAAGAGCTTATTTGAATTCTGTACCTAGTTGCATATAGTTATTTATAATAAATGTCCTTAAAATGATGTGTTGTTTTACAAATAGGAAAAGAGCTAAATCACTTTGTGTAATACATTGTCACATAAACTGAAATACGGTCTTCACAGAACAGATTTAAAAAGGAAACTAGCAGGAACTTAGAGAGATATCCTTGCTATTTAAAATATAATTTCACTTCAAGTGCTTCAAAACTAAAATAAAAAATAACCAGAAAAAGTAGGTGTAGGACACATACAATAGTACTACATTAAAAGATGGGTATTAGGAATGCTTCTCGTACACCTGTCATGGCCTGCATGCTCTAGCTACAAGCCCATAGCTTGCTAACACGACCCTGAAGTGTCATTTTCCTTTCTAAGTATGTTTAGCAGTAGTAGTACTATCACTGATATTTCTCTGTACTGGACCATATGTCAGTATGGGAGTTTAAGCCTAACTGTTCTACATCCATGTAATAAAGCCCCACAGAACCTACATTTGAAATCTTGGAAGAGAAAAAAATCTGGATACTGCAAAAAGAGGAGCAGGATAACAGTGAGGTGTCAGTCGCTAGCAGTCGCTATGAAGCTACTGTGGAGGGCTCCTCATTAAGTCAACGTTCACTGACTGACAATACGCGTACTCCTGTCTGCACCAAATGCAAGGTAAAATATGTTACGTGAAACTGCTTTCCATGAAAATAAGGCCTCATGCGCATATGGTCAATTACTACAGCTCAGTTGATGCTCAATATTTTGCTAAGAGGTGGTACTGCAAGATGTGTAAGCTTTGTGTTTGGGTTAGTAATTTTTGTGAGGTTTTTGGTGGTTTGTTCAATATATTGCTCCAGCACTTCATTTGCAATACAAATTTTTCATTTTAAATAATTCATACTTAATTACAGTAGTTGTCAGTTTATATGGTCCTTTTCATTCTTGAAATGCTTTAGAAGCATTAATTCCCACAAAGTTTTGAGAAGCAATTAAGTATTAATGTCCCATTTTTACAAACAAAAACCAGAAAAATACAGAGGTTGGGCAAACATTTCTGAATATCAACTGTAAAATTAGGCACTGACTAGATAGATACATGATCTAATTTTCAGAGGCACTGAAGAAGACATTTGCATATTCAGAATGGAAACTTTTGTCCTAGTAGTTAAATCATAAAGAATCTTGGATACCGTAATACTGAGCCTTACAAGTTTTTAACTCTCCGGGATCAAGACATGGGAGGAGTTTATTAACTCAGGATAATGTTTACAGCAGGTGAGCATGAAGCTGCCTAAGCTAACCCGAAGGAAAGACTGATTCCCAGATTCCAGCTGTATAAATAACCCTTTACAGACTTCCCTCCACATGGACTGACGAACACTGCATGCTTCCCTGGCATAAACTGCTTAAGTCATTTTTAGAGAAAAAGGAGATCAAGAGAACTGATGACTGTATGATGATAATAAAATCTATTGCCTTGTGCACTCACAAGACTGGGGAAATTTTAGGACTGCTATTTAACAGCTCCAACAACCAATGAAAAATATGTGTCCCAAGAAGAGATTTCAGCCCAACAGTGAAGCTGTGGGGAGCTGTGGATTTGACCTTGCTTTTTCTCTCAGCCCGAGGAGAGAACTGAACCTAAGAGAAACGCTCTGATCACCAGAGTACGGTACAAAAAGCAGGTCAGTACATGCCTTTATTTTTAACAAAATAAATGGCTAACGCTCAGTTTCACACAAAATCAGTCTCCTCGGTACACATTTCACATGCTCTGAGCACGACTACTATTTCAGGCTTCTCAAAAAGGCATAGGTGGGATGTGCCCAGTTTCTCAGTATAAACCAGGGAAAGCGAGTATGAGGTGGGTGTTCTGCTGCTGAGCATTTGTGAACATGTACAGAAAGAGATGTTTAAGTAGCAAGAATTTTAACTGGTAGTATCTCTGGCCTGTGGGACTAAGTTGCAGCTTTGAAGATTTTGATGAGTGGTGTTGAGACTGTTAGAAATACATGGCCTAAGGGTATGTCTATAATGACAGCCATTCAAGGGTTCGCCTTGAAGTTGTTCTCAAACATTTTGAGCCCCATGAGCTAATATTTCTTGTTTGCATCATGTATCTATGAGCTGTTTGGTATAAACCAAAGCTGTTTGCATTGCATTTCTCTTTCCTCAGCATAGAGGTAAGATTTATCCCACGTTTCCTTGTGCAACACTGCTGTGAATCGTTGGGCAGCCTTGTCTCTTCTTCTAGCCGAGCTTCCATTTATAAATAGTAAAGAAAGGAAGGAGGTACAGAAAGAGTCAGAAGCAAAGAATAGCAAATTGCCGCATTCCTGGTGAGACTGTACAAGTATCTTGTGAATATCCGAGAAAGTGTAGAAAGACATAGCATAGTGAGTAACGTCAGAGTGAGCTTCGCACCCTGAAACATGGCAGAGTTTCCAGTACCGAGGTAGATGACTGGTCATAATGCTTAAGTATTCACAATTCCTAAAAGAATTTGTGGGTCCAGGATTGAAGGTGACTGTAAAATTGACCCCAGTCTAGGCATAACCGGAGTGAATTATCCAAAGCTACAAAGGGAACTTGAGGCCAGAGCTAAAATCAGATGTTAGGATTTCTGACTTCCTCCATCTGTAGCCCAGATCACTGCACCTTACTGCTCCAAAAAGCTGGATCAAAACATAAAAGTGCAGTGTTGCACTCAGTGTTTAAGAAAAAGCAAATAACAATGAAAAATGAGGAATAACTGATGTGCAAATTGTTAAGAGCCATTTATATACATACTATTAGCAAAGGATTACATGCATCGATGAATCAGCGGTTTTAATCAGATGAAAATACTTTTGAGCACAGTTCCAGTATGATGAATATGCTAGAGTTGTAGATCACCAGGAAGAAGATTAATATTCTGTGTATAATTATACACATTTCTTCTCGATTTTTTTTTTTTTTTGAAGACAGACAGCAAATAGGATTTAAAGCAACAGTCATTCACTTCACATGAGCACAAAGAAAATGTACAAGGAAGCATGCAACTGCCTGCCCTCCCACCTGCCAGCTTGCAGCATCTCTCTAGAAGACATTTTCTACTTTGTTTCCCATCTACTCCTATCTTGGTCTCCTGAGCCTGGTCTCATGACCCCCTCAACATTCTTCTTGCATCATTTTTTAGGCTCCTGGCCTGTGGCAGCGTATGCAGAAGTGTAGTGCTGGATAGTTACCCTCGCTGGCAGTGGTCTTAGGCTCCATCCCTGGGATGAGATGTCTCAGTGTAGCTGTGTGGTGACCCTTGATGATGGAGGAGTCTGCGGGTCCATTTGTACTGATGCCTGCACTGGATGAGAATGTTGGATATTTCATTTGCACCCTTTCTGAGTAGGTCTGTGTTCAGAGTCTTTGATGCTTTCATCTTTCTTCAGTGGGCAATGCTGTACCTTCTTGTACATAACTACAAACCGTCCATCTTCAGCCCTGCTTGAAGCATCTCTCAGCATTTTCCCTGACTCACCTGCACACTGGTTTGCCAGAACAGGCAATAATCTCTGCATAGTTGTAGCTGTTTTCAAATGTGTAGTCTCTTCCACCCAATTTCCATTTGGAAAGAATCATATGAGCCTCCTAGTGGGATGAGAAGTTGTGTCGTCCCTATCTCAGCCATTTGACACCATTAAGATTAAGCATTTGTGCTGTGTTGTTTTGCATAGTGGCACAGGACCTCTGAGGTAGAGTGTGAAGTGCAGTTTGGGCCAAGCTTATGGTTTTGTAGGACAGGATGAACTTGAGCTTCTGTAGACCATCCAGATATCCATAATGCTCTGCAGGTTGGGTGCTCTGAGGTTTCCCACTTGCTATCAGTTGGAGAGCTCAAAGTGCACCCTGAGGGACAGTTAGTGGCTAGGCAGTATTGACAGTGAGTGAGGACACTCCCTGGGATGCTGATGCAAGATAACATAGATGTAATTGTTTCTGCATCTGTGGGTCAATGGTCATTAATTTGCATTCATTGACTGCTTGATACTGTCAAAGGTCTACAACACAGCAATCTCAATAATGTAAGAACAGCAGCCAGTCCTATTTCAAAGAACTAATTGGATGACTCATCCTAAACATCAATTAGCACGATCAGGTCCTTAGTGATGATTTTTGAAGCATTATTGTTAATTTTCTTGTTGGATTTTTTATAGCTGTCATCTGTTGCTATCAGACAGTGTTAATGCAATACACAGTGTGCTCTCTTTGTAGGAGCAAAATGAGAAAAACATTTCCGTACTGCACACTGATAGCTACTAATTACCTTTGCTGGGGAGAACTCCATTCTGTGTTGAAGAAGTATTTAAATACATAAAGTGGCAGAAAATCATGTTAGGTAAAACTGAAATAAACTCCACAATTTCCAGTAAAAACCTGGGCTTTGTTGGAGTCCTAAAGGTGACTGGGATGTAGTTGTTTGCCACAGTGAATCCTTGCAAGCCAGTCATCCAGATGAAGAACTTTTTCAGAGAGCAGGCCAACTCCCTCTGCCATTAGAGGTACAATGGGAATGGGGTGCACACCGATACCCAGTTCAGGACCACTCTTTCCTCGCTGTTTGCTGAATATAAATAGGCTAGATCCCTGCTGCAACTGTAGTGGGGGATCAAGATAGCTCAGCCACAAAGCGTTCCTACTGATGGCAGCATTTTTTTGGAAGGGAAAATTGATCCAAGCTGACAGCTGTGCTGGAATGGCTAGACTGCATCTAAGTCATTTAAGGCCAGTTCAGATACCTCACCCTGCACTGCAGCCCAGACATGGCATAGAGCAGTCCCTATGCAAAGAAGGCACGCTTTAACTAAATAGTTATTGTGGGATTTTGCTACTGCAGAAGGACCTTTATACAGTGTGGTTTAGAAGTTAGAAAAAATAGGGACAAGGGTAAATAAAGGAACATACTCTGAACACGGACAGGGTCTTTTTGCTCTTGCAGTACAACAGGGCTGTAAAATGGCCCTGAAAACAATAGCTGAAATCATTTTAGATACTCCAAAACTTCTACGCAAGCCGCCTTGAGACAAGACAAGCTGCAGATCTTGCTGGCTCACTCAGAGCACAGAGGGACCGTGACCTGCACAGCAGCAGCCCCCACCAAGGAGCTCAGCCGGCTCTTTCGTGTCCAGCTCATCAGGTAGTCACAACCTGGAATGCAGGTCACGAGCGTCTACAGGTATTCAAATGTAGCCATCAGTGCCCAGAAGTGGCAGCATCTGAATGCTCATGGGTACTCAACATTAAGTGAATTGATAGTTTCCCTTTACTTTTTGCTGGTAATGGTCTACTTTATAGAAAATACACCTGCATGTGGCACTCTTGTTAGTACTTCCAGCAGTGAGACAAAGAAAGGAGTACGTCTGGAGAGTGAGCTGCCCAGGGACACTATAATAAATCTGTGGTTCAGGAAGATCTGCACAGCCTCTGTCCCTTGGTACCTGTAGTTTGGACAAATTAAGGAGCTGGTAACCTTTTATATTATCACCAACTTAATTATCAGGATTAATAAAAATGCTTTAGGATTTTATTTTTTTTTTACTCTCTCCCCCTCTAGTACATTTATATCTGCTGTCTGGAGCAATGACTGTGCCAGACCTTGGCTTTACTCCTAGGCCTAGAGAAAGTTTTATGAAGAGAGGTAGAAAAGTCTGGGAATCATTACCTGAGAGAGGAAATTAGTAAAAGGGGACAGATTAGAATATGTAAGATAGTGAGAGGCAGAGAAGACTGAAGAGGAACTTCTGTTCTCTGAGGCTATGTTTAAACTGCAAGATCGGGGAATACTTCTCCATCCTCTGGTCCAAGTACGGGATGCAAGTAGAAGTGTACCTCTCAGGTGGAGACAACTTTGTCTGTCGTCTCTTCTCTATGTTGGTTTCCATGGAAAATGAAGCTTAATGTGAACAGCAACAGCGCTGGTACCATACTCTGGACAGGTTCCTACATAGACCACAAAGGAGCAGGATCCTGATGCTTTGGGGTTTTCTTTATACATATACATACACAGAAAGAGAGAACCCACGAGCATCTGCTTATCTACTTTTTTCTCTTGTGCCAGATTTTGCCTCAAAAACAAGTGTGATGGCATGGAATAATTGTATTTTAAGAGGACGGTCATCTGTTTCTCACCATCAGCTGATGAGGCAGAAGAGGCAGTAGCTATTACATCATCTAATGCTTGTCTGAGCATATATGATGTATTTCTAGCACTTCTATATAGTGCCCCACCTTAAACAGGAGGGATGGAAAGTGCCTCCATCCAAATTAACTTGTAGGAGAAGACACCTTCCTAGAACATGAGAGGTGGACCATGAACCTGTCAAGTTGCTCACACCAAAGGGGGCTCAGCCCTGGTAACCCACATGGCCCAGTGAGCACTCTCACTGCTAGACAGCTTGGTGGTATGAAATAGCAATTAAGTGCTTAATTCACTGTGAGGGTTTTGAGATTAAGCAGTTTTCTTTTGATCTGACAGATCAGAAATAGGTGCCTAAGTACTGAGGAACAGGGTCATTCTGTACTGGCTAGTTTAGGCATCTCTCTTACCATCTGTTACAAATCCCATTTTGAGACGAGTTTAGCCCAAAAGGTGCTTAAAATCTTGGCACTGCAATAGCTACATATCTGTGGGTTTAGCCTCTAAGCCAAAATCCTCCTTCTTCATTGCCTAAATATGCTTAGCGCCTCTGAAAATCAGGTCACGTACTAACTTCTTATATATGAATATGGCATCTGCAGCCTTTACCAACAACAAGTTTCTATTTTCTTCCATCTCATTGATAAAGATATTGAATAGCACTGAACTAAGAATAGATCTATGTGGAACCCCGTTATATAATGATGCCCTCTGTGCAATTACTTTTTAGCTGTATCAGCCTTTTCACGCCAGTTAAAATATGCTACACAGATTTTACGTTGTGTCACTTTTAACCAGAAGGTCAGAGTACAAGGTAAAATATCTCAGCTCAGTTATATTAAGCAACTTCCTTTAGCAACAGAACTTTTCCATTTCATCAAAAGACGTAATCAGTTCTATCACCAATTTTCCATGAAAACCCATTCACTGGAATGGATTATACTACTGTCTTTATAAACTTACTGATTAGATACCATTCTATTCTATATCCCGATATTTTGTCTGGAATGAATATAAAGTTACTAGGTTTTTACTTACTTTGGTAATGTTGTTTAGACATTAAAAAAAAAAAAAGCCAATGTGTTAGATGTTTTCCAGACCACTGAAACTTATACAGCATTAGAGTATTTTTAAAAGATTGTCCTATGAGCAGTAGAAAGAATTAAACCTTATTTTCTTTGGAGTTATATCTTCCACCTACTCACTGCTATCATCCCAGCTTTCTCCACGTCTTCTAAATCTTTCCCAGCACAGTTCTGCTGTGTCATCCCCTCCGTGTCTCTAGCTCTCCTCCATCACATCACCTCGCCTACCACACCACTGCTGTGCACTCCTTCCAGCGTCTTTGATCTCCGACACCATCGTCCCTGTCCCCAGCTCCCTTCCATCTCCTGTATGTCCAGTACCACACAAGCTCCATGTTCTCCGTGCTCTCTGTATTCTTCTTCCCATGTTCTGTACCTCTGTGTTTTGCCCTGCCAGCTGGGGAAGAGCCAGCACATCTGGCACAGACATGCTGGCTGGCTGGCTAGGACATGTGAGATCACAGAATAACCTGGCTGCTGCTAGGCGTAATGGGCAATAAATTCTCCTCTGTGGCATGCACAGTCTTTCTCTTCTACCCAGACAGTATATTTTTTTCCAATTAAATGTGGAGGAAATTAATTTTCTTTGCTACTTCTATGCCTCTGCAAAATGTGACTGTAGCCAACCCAAAGGGTGAAAATTATTTGGGGGGTGGGGGAAAAAGATGGGGAAGGAAAGGAGAACTAACAGCCAGCTGAAGGGGCAACCACACAAACCGCGTTATTTGTTAAGCCACACATATAAACCAACCTTAGAATGCTTCTTTGGCCAATTGCTTTAAAACTCCGGGGTGCGTATTACACCATCCGTCAGATCTGAAAATTATTTAATGTCAGTGTTTACTGTAAACATTCCCTATCACTGGGAAAATAGGAGGAACATTTTTATCTCTGAGGTATCTCTCAGTTTCTTTCTAGTTGCCAAAAAGAAGAATTTATATCATGCATTCATATGAATTAATAATATGTTTTACAATAATGAGTCTAATATAACCTTCAAATACAAAAGAGAAGACTGTAGCACGTAGACTTCATAACGCAACCCTGCGATTAAGAGGGTCGGTATTAGTTCAGAGGCTTTTGCTGGAGACCTGTAAAAAGCACAAGCTGTAACTTGTACTGCCGAAGAATGCTCTTGTTAACTTGACTCATGTGAAACCCCTTCAGTTTGCCAGTATTGTGCCCTGCACTGCCCCAGACTAGGAAAGTGCACTTCACTTAATATACATATAAAAATACTAAACAACATAAATTCTTCTGCAAGAGCTTGAAGCAGTATCTGTGCCACAATCACATATCACATTAACATTTGATGTTATTACTGCTTCGCAGGTGCAACAATCCTTGGTCCTTGCCCCTGTGGGAGAGCAGTGGTTGACTTCTATTTCTTTTTTTAACTGTTTACATTTTTACTTCAATCATAGTTTGTCTTATCTCTCCCTCTGCAGGAGGGCAATCATCAGTGAGATTTGCCGCGAATACATTGTGGCTGATGTATCTAATGGAACCTGCACTTATAGCCAGACCTGTCAATAACCCTAGCACCATTACAGTAGATAGCTTTTCACAAGATTGGCTTCTTCTTGCAAAGATTATTCAGTCCCATATGCGCAAACAACAGCAGCCATTATTGCCCTTTATTTCCCACCTCTCCTTTCCTTAGACTAGCACATCTCTTTATTATTATTTGACAGCAATGAAGAATAGCCCAATCTTTGCCATCATTTGGTAACAACAATTCTTAGCACTTTTCGCGCTCAAAGGGCTTTGCAGTCATTATCTAATTAATCTTCACAACAGCTCTATGAGGCTGATAAGAAAGGTTTAGCCTCATTTTACAGATGGGGAAACTGGAGCTGTGAGTTTAGCCGCTTGATTTTCAAAGGTGCTGTGCATTCTTGGCTCCCATTGAAGTTAATGAGAGTGCAGAGGGAGCAACATCTCTGAAAATAAAGGGGCTCGTGCAAGCTTGCAGAGGAGATTACTGTCAGCATTCCTTGGTCCCAGGCCGTTTGGACCTCCCTCAGATCCGGGTTGTCAGTGCCAAGCTGGCCATTACACCTTGGATATTCCCAGCTAGCTTTTCATTTAAATGTTGCAGTGTCACGGGGGAATATTTCTGAAATTCTGCACTTGAAGTTTCACCGCAGGGGGATTTTATCTGATCTCTCCTCACCCTAGAAAAATGCCTTTAACCTGTTAAAAGATGTCACTGTGCAATGCAGGCATCAGGTTTCACATACATTGATTTACTTGCAGTTTTATGGCTACATTTTACAAAAATTGCACTTATTTTGAAATACTCCCTAAGCACTAAGGACCATAGATAGAATGCATTCGCTAATGCTTCCCTAATTCATGGAGGTGGCTGCTTTACCAGTCTCTATCAGATCCTTAATCAGTGGAGTTGTAAAGCTTGTAGATATTCAGTAAAAGTGCTTAATAAAAATCATTTAATTCTAAATTACAAGAGTGCACTTAACCCTAAAGATATTAAAACTGATTGTTTGACGCGCTGCACTGAGTGGTAGAAATTTAAAAATAAAAGCTTTCCTTACTTGCATCAAAGCGAATAAATCTTCTAGCCTTCATATCCTAGTGTCATGATATTATGCCATGATAAACTAATCCATTTTAGAGTTTTAAGCTGTAAATAAAAGTACTTCAACCTGACCGGTGACAACAGGAGGAACTGAGTTTTGAAGAAAAGAGCCAGCATTACGGCTGGCTTTCCTATTATGTGGTTCTTGAAGGCCATCTGTCTCTGCCGGTGTACTTTCTGCCGTGGATTTATAAACCCGTCCTACAGTCTGGCTGGTGGTGCAATGTAGTGGAGCGCTGTAGTGGTTGTTAGATATTTTTGGTAATAAATTATAAAACATCTGTGTCTCCCTTTTGTAAAATATACCGTAAAACATTTATAGTCATCCCTCTATGCATGGATCAGGCCCCCTCCAGACACATACACACGCACATGCGCGTGCACCTTACCCATCTTTTCACACCTTCTTTCCTTCTTTGCACACCCCTTCCACCAGTAAATATTCAGAAACTGGACCAGCAAAGTCAGGCTTTGGGTGGGCGGAGGCGTTGGTATTTGTTTACATGATATGAAAAGTAATGCATAAGCATATTTAGACCTCATATCAACTTTTTTTCAATTGAAATGGTTTTGCAGTTTGTTTGTTGTCAAAATGTAGCCTTTTTGGAAAATAGCAGCAGCAGTGATTCTTTTGAAGAAATAAAAAAATTCACATTTTTTTAGGCAGTTAGTAACAGAATTATTTCTTTTTATCCAAACTCAACAAATGTTAGTATTTTATTGTCAAAAAAAAAAAAAAAAGAGAGGAAAGAAAGGTGATGGTTGTGTGTGGATTTCAATAAAATGCAAAAACTTGTATTCATGTATGAACGTGTATTCATTTTTGCAGCAGCAAATACCTTTTAAGTTCCACCTCTTTTCCCATGGGAGCAAAAATCATCTTCCTTCCCTATCTAGTGTGCAAATAACCATCACAGAAATATTTTCAAATCTTCTTCCCCTAGCTCTTTACATATTGCCTGTCTTCCTGGACAAGATGCAGGACTTGCCTCAGTGTTAGTGCCTGGCAGCAGGACTGTCAGACTATCACAGTTCTGTATTTCTCTCACTGCAGATACTGTTTGTATTCAACTTCCTTCATTTTCCAGCTTTATAGCCAGATGTTTCCAGATGCATTTTCTGACAGCTTTAATAGAGCATTCATGAATTCTGGAGTGTTTTATTTGCCTAATTTGGAGGATGTGGGAAGGTGCAGGTTTTATTTTCTCTGAAGTCCTCCAGAGTTGTGATATGAAATCTATCAGTTCACTGTACTGAGAATTGCTTGTAATAAAAGAGGTTTAATTCCATTTTGTGATGTTAAAAATCTCATGCAATTATACATTATTTGTCTCAAAACTTTTATGTGTTCCAGTTGTTTGGATTTCCCTTATTCCAAAATAGAATATCAAATCTTGGGAACAAAGTCAAGGAGTCATATGCCTTTTGCTTAATTTTTTTCCTTCTATTTTTTTTCTGATGAATTTGTACAGTATGTTTGATTGCCTAATTGTTTAATTTTGCCTTCCATAAACAAGATTAATTGCAATTCGCTAGCCTGAATAAATATATACCCGTTATAGTAAATAAGCAAGCACCGACATTCTGCATCTGAGCTGTAATGAAAAGTTAAGACAGATAGAATTGGGTGCACTGCCATCCTCAAACTGTTCCTGTCACCTCAGTACACAGCATCACAATAAAAATGGAAGATTTTTAAAAGATTATTGCATAGGCTTACAGCCTCGGAGGGCAAGAAGGAGATGACAGGCAGGCACTGATTTAGACGTCTGCATCTCCTCTCCCATCACTCCTGGATCCACTGGGGCACCCTCCTGTTTCTGGCTGGTTTGAAGGAGAGGAATAGGATCTCACTACCTTTTAAAGTCCTCTAAAGAGAATTCCTACCACATTTAGAGGTCACTGAGCTTCAAAGAGGCCACAGTCAGGGATCAGGAAGGCTGCCTGGCTTTGTAGATCTCTCATCATGCACTTAAAGCCTCAGTCTCGTCACATCATACTGTCACACTTCATGTAACAGAATTGACTTAGTCCACAGAGTGCATACTTTGAGAAATAATGGCTTAAATAGTATATATCACGAGGGGTGATACAAAGAAAAAATACTAAAAACTCTGTTGATAAGACCCATACTAATGAAAATTGCCATATAGTAATCACCTAATTCAACATAATGTTCACTTAGCTTAATTTACTAGTTTAACCACTCAGACACATGCAAATAATATTTCCATTCCCCTGTCTTCCAAGCACCATGCTGAATTAGTTCATCAAAGTTTGCACACAGCTGGGTGATTCTGAACTCAGTTTTTCCACATTTCACACAAAACTAAATATAAACGTCACTTTTCTATCTGGGATAAGCACTGTGAGTACCAAATACAGTGGCATCTTTTAAAATACCCATCCAAAATGTTGTAACTGGATTCTACTGCTCTGAGTCTGTTCCCTTTTCTCTTTGGCAAAACCCCAGGCTCAGTGGTATGGAATGAGAGTTTACAGTAGATATGCACAGGGTGACCAGTTAGCTTAAGATAATGTTACAATTGCACATCTATTGATAAGAGATTAATATTTCTGCATTTACTCACCAGAATAACTAAATTCATTAAATTTGTGTGTTAATAATTTAAAGAATTGTTGTTAACTTAAAAATCACTATCTTCTCCTCTGTGCTGCATCTTGCATTATTTCCCACTTGTATACAAAGAATTGTCCACTTTCACCTCTAATAAATTTGCAGAAAGATATGTGGCTGGACAAAGGACAAAACAGCTGCAGGAAAATGGTTCATTTCCTTGTTTGTATTACTAAATACTTTAGATTGCTGAAAAGGGAAAAAAATCCAAAAATTACCGTAACTGTCATGATGTTTTTCTGCCTGTTTACTTTTTCACATTTATCTTAGCTTAGATATTTAAAAATTATAAATTGAATTTCACTGCAGCTTATTATGAGCTTTTCTGTTTACTACTTCGATTCTACCAAATACCTTTGCTATATTAAATATTTCTACTGATTATTTTGTTTGGAAAAATGTACTGGTACAAAAGCAGAAGTTTGTATTGCATTTCAGAATTTAGCCCCTTGTAATTTAATGAGTCCCATCAAAATTATTTATCAGGTAATGCCATTCATCAGAGTCCTTTTTCAACCAATACATATACCCTTGATACTCAACATGAATGCTACGTAACACTAATTACAACTCATCTCTGTCTGCCTGAATTTAAAAATGATTTCTTAACACTTGTGTTCCAGAAAAAAAGAAAATGTTCAGAGTAGCCTAGTGGCCAGATTCTCAGCTTGTGTAAATTAGTATTAAAATCACTGCTCCAAAGTAGTTATTGTTTCAATGGCATGAGAAATAATGTCTTGAGTTTTCATTTCCAGGAGTTTTTCTTTATTCAGGTCTGCCAGATGTATAATACTAAACTCTTGAACAATTCCTTTTTAAATTAAATAGTGGATTCATATCTTACCAGATTTATGAGTCATTTATATTCCACTAAGCCACACTACCCAAATGGCTATGTATACAATTTTGATGAGCTGGTAGTTTAAGTACGGAGGTAATACAGAGAGCTTTTTCTGAAGTGGGTATGGAGATATTAGTATAGTTGGTGTTTAAATATGTTTTCAATGTGAAATAGAAAAGCTGGAATAAAATCAGTTTGCCGTTAGAAATCATAAGAAGTTGAAGTCTAAAGTTTTTCAGAATGATGTTGATGTTATGATAAATCCACAAGCACGGTGATGCTAACGTACTATATATGCGTAGGTAGTGCATTTGAGGTCACTGAAAACTGAATGTGGGTTGTGGTGGCAGGATTACCCCCAAATTATGTAAAAATGGAAATTAGAGTTTCACGAGAAATTCACTATTATGGCAGTTTTCTGGAAAGCCACTAGGTGGAAGTTATTTTCCTACTGAGCAACTTTATTCCGCTCACAGAGGCCATTGCTTTCTAATACAAGGCTGTAAAGAAGGCATTTCTCTTCTATAGTACCCATGCTAGAGTTGCAAGCAAAAACTTAGCATAAAAAGTTGTCATTTACAAAAGTCCTGGAATATAAAGCCAAAACCTGTCTTTACTGGGACAAGCGCTAGGCAGGAGTTATTCTACTACTATTAGTGCAATTAAATTGATATAACATTTGCCAAAGTAGAAAGGATCAGGCCAAATACAGGTGAAAATTGCTGTAAAACTAATGATAGATGGAGAAAGAAATGAAGCACGATATAGTATTAAATCTGAGCAGAAATAACGTCCGGTTAAAACTGCAGGAATTACAGAGGAAAAAGGTCTTTCATCAAAACCGCTTCCAGCTAAAGTATACTTTTTTAGATCACTCTTTTTATTTTATAAAATTAATCTTACAGCACAGGCTTTCCGATAAATTGTTCTAAGTTTTACTTTCCAGTCTTTTCTCAACTAGTCGGTACAAAACCCAAATAGCAGTGAAATTTGCGTCTCAGCTTGAACTCTTCAACCATATTTGCAGCAAAGTTGAATGCGTGTGACTTCGAATCAGTTACCAAACCTCTTCTAAGGAACAGAGACTTCTGCAGTCCTCACCACGCAGAAGGTGAAGACTGGTCTTTCCTGGATTTGCCCTTTGCTTTCTACTAGTCCTGATTTCACTAGTGATGATGAAGGATTGTTATTTTGTTCCATGCCAAAGAGGATATGAATAACAGGAGGCCAGGCTCGTGTTCCATTGCAGCTATTGCTTTCTGGTCCTGGCTTAGCCTTTACTGAAGAAGAGGGGTGGGATGCACAGCACTAATAACTGGCACAACGTGCATTTCATGTCAAAAGGAAAATTTGGCCAATTCTGAAATATTTTTTGCTGAGACATGTGATGAGGGAGCACAAAGAACCAGAGCACATTGTACCACCAACTTTGTGTGGTCTTCCAAAAGAAAAGGAGAACAACTGATTGTTAAGAATGCAAATATAAAAATCATACCTTGGGTATAATGTGCACTGCTGGGAATAGCACGTGATTAGTGCCAATAGGCTGCCCAAGAGGTCTGAAAATCATGACTCTTCATGGCAAAGTGTTGGGAGGCTTTTTTGTTTGTTTTCTGTTGTGTGTGGCTTGGGTTTTTTTAATTGAGTAAGCCCACAGCAAAGAATTAATTACCAACAACTCTTAACATTTGAGGAACAAGCAACTTTACCTTTTTAGGACTTTTATTTAAAATTAAAAGAAGCAACATCATTATGTTGCTTTATGTAGTATTGGAGTGTTAAATACAAAAATATACATAGCAAGAAAGATCAGGAAACTAATAAAACTTGATCTTATAAATAAAAAAATAAATACTTAAAGGAAATTCATATGATCTTATAATGATTTTTAGCAGGATGAAAATTTAAGGTTCAGCAAATCACTCTAAGATCTACCACCATTTTCTCATATAAGGATTTATCCTGGATGAATCATGGTGGTGAAAAAATTTGTAACAGTAATATGTCTAGATAATATAATTGTACAAGTCACGGAATCAGGGGGCCTGAAACCCTTTCAATGAGTACTAGCAGTGGTTAAATACATGCTAATAACCAATATGAATATACTTCCTCTTCCCCTACTACTTCATGGAGCAGAAGAGAGAAAAATCTATTGAAAAAGCCAAGATGGGGGCAAGCAGTTTAGAAAGTGATTTTTTAAGGGTTTTCTCCCTTCCTACCTGAACCTCTTCTATCTATTCTTCCGTGAATCATTTGGAATAAGAACAGAAACAGATATGGGGAGACAAAAGTCAGAGACAAGCTAAATGGATACTCACTCCAGACTACAATCAGTCCTCGAGAAAAGCCAGTTAATGATACTTGAGACAATGGGCCTGATCTCCTGCTCTCCCATAGCCACACTGAAATGCTCCCACTGTAACAGTTTCATAGCAGCCCAGATTCTGCCTCAGCCCATCCTTCATCCTTTATTGGGATGTAGTCTGTGGGCCTCACCATGGGAGATGATGTTGTGTCCAGGACAAAGTAAATGTAAATAATTCGGAAGACAAAGCTGAAGGCATTTTAGGCAATTAAATCTGTTAAGATTTTTTTCTTTGTTGTATTCATACAGCAATTTTGACAAACTGTGCTAGTTTTCCTGGCTCTCTGCTGCAGAAGGAATCCTTCTGCAGTGTCTCTAACCAACGGAACGGGGCTCACCTGGTGAGGAGATCTCAGAGTCCTGGCTCCAGCAGAAATGCCCAGGATTTAGGACACCAACTCTATAACAATAATGCTCTATACTTTGAAAGATTGAGTTGAAGACTGGGCCTTAGGGCTTCTCTACTCTCTGTCTCATAGTGGAAGCACTCTGTGACTTTGGGGTCCTTTCTAAGCTGTCCTGATCTAGATGTTCTCTGCCGTAAACCTGGGGCAGAACTGGAGGAGGCTGAGAGAGGTGTCTATTGCAATACCTGGTACTTCAGCTGAGGTCAGGAAACCCCAGGGATTTCCAGAGTGTTGCAGAGTGGGTATGACATGGCAATATGAAGAATGAAGTAGAGCAGATAAAGAGAAAGGGACTGGAGAACAGAAAGAAGTTAGGAGTATGGCAGAAGCCGGAGATGGGAAGAGAGTAGCGGTGGTTGTCAAACAGTGAGGATGAGACAATGAGGACAGCAAAAGAGGAAGAGTCTGGGGATATGAGAAAGAGCAATAAGTACAGAAGCTCTCTGTGTGAGGTGGGACTCTAGAGGACCAGAACTTCAGACAACCTTCTCATCCACCTTTCAATTAGCTCCAAATGTTCTGTGGCTCTAAATATTTCAATCCTACTAAAGAACTATTCCCTGTAGGGTCATGCAATGACACATGATGAAAACTGTGTTCTTCCAAACTCTAAGATTTTATCATCTGGGAAATTATTTAAAAAACCCCAAATTTCAAAAAATCCACATATAAAGGCTTGTGTAAAAGTCATATAGTCAAACACTCAAAATAAGAATTACCAGAATTAAGAGTGCTTTTATTATTAAGAGCATAATAATACACTCTTTAATATCATGATTTTGTAAGCTTTCTCAGCATGAGAAACCTTAACCTCATTTCACCGTACATAGAGACTAGTCTGAGAATGAATCCATCTTATGTGCTTCTGGATATTACCACCTCAGTAACCCTGTCTCATTAAGTGCTAAAACCTGAGAAAGCATGCACTCGGTGAGAAAGGGAATTGCAGGAAGGGACACAGAGTGGCCTGATGAGTAAGGCAATAAAACACTATCCTAACAAACTGGTTCTTATCCCAAATTCTGCCATGGAGTTCCTGTGTGATGCTGAGAAGTCACAAGCCACCATTTTCACAAAATTTTTATTTTGTCACTTCCCAAAGACCATGTTTGTGCTTCACTGTTGTACCAAGCTCTGACCTCTGCATCTTAGAGCCCTTGGAAGCTGTACTGTGAAAATTAAGTGCTTTGAGAAGTTAAGATACAACAAAATTAGGTCCTTGGTCCTTCAAACCAGCCACTCACATTTACCTGCCACTGTTAATTTGGGCTTTAATGTCAGTAGCTATGTCTGCATTATAGAATTTAAAAGTGCTTTTATACTGGAGAACTCCTTGAGGAGGAGGAAAGCGTGTACATCAATCACTTTTCCTAGCCTTATGTTATTCAAAATAAACCCATAGACGTGGTCCAGAAGAGAATGTCAGTAAGTAGAGTCATTGCCACATTGCCTTACCGGGACAACCAGGCTGTACCCATGGGATGCACTTTCCCTGCCTTTTGCTTACCCATCTGGAACACAGGAAGGATAATATCACCCCTCAGGAAAGAGCAGCACAGGTCCTGGTGTTTCTGAAGAACTCAGAAC
The DNA here is from genome assembly GCA_013400195.1 of Aramus guarauna. Lineage (NCBI taxonomy): Eukaryota > Metazoa > Chordata > Aves > Gruiformes > Aramidae > Aramus > Aramus guarauna. Next base: position 144,455 of record VXBL01003905.1, read on the forward strand.
TAGATCTAAAAGGAATTTAAACTAGATGTTTCTCCCACTGCCACGATACAAAGACCTCTGGGCTGAGTCAGCAGGATTTGGCTTCTGTGGCTACACTAGTGTTAATTCATGGGGTTTTGCTTCCCTGCATCACTGCATTGCACCAGCACAACTAGACTTCTTTCAAAGCTGAGCTGCTGAGTCTACATAAAGCTGTTCTGCATTGTGTGGATGTACTAGGTTAGGCCAATATTGGCTAGCGCAGGGATCTTTGCACTGAGACCCACTGCAGTATAGACATGCCTTTGGGCACATCCAGGAAATGTCATGAGCTCCATTGTGCCCAAAGTTAATATTATGACAATTCCTGGAGGTGAACAAACCCTGGAGGTGACTAATCTCCATAAGCACCTTCCTCTCTAATTGTGGCATTCCCAGGTGCAAACATAGGCACTTCTACATGCCCAGAACTGCCCAGTTCTGACAGATGTCAGCAGATTCACCCTCAGTTTCCATGGGATACTAATAGATATTCCCAGAGCACAGCTTACTAGAGATCTCCACAAAATGCAGTTGTGGATACCATTTTCTTTCCAATTTCAGCAGGAAGAGGAGGAGGTGCTGCCCCCTTTCTTACAATATCCAGTTATTGGAGCTATGCATCTTCAGTCAGTGAAAGCCAGAGTGAATACAGATGGAATCCCACTAGGGCCTTTTCTAGAGGGAGATGTTTAGGATTTCAATCAGTCCCTCATGTCTTGATAGATATAGTCAGCATACAGTTGGTGCTGTCTCTATGCCTTATACAGAAGCTATTTTGTATTAAAATGTAAAATATGAGGTGCCAGAAACTAAAATCCTCATTCTAGTCCAATGCTTAAGCATTAGTTATGCTCCTTCCTAAGACTTGCTTTTCTGCACAGAGCTTCAGGTTCAAAACAAAAGGAGAAGAGCTGACATCTGGATCTTCCTGCTAAAGTTTATGTGGGTTCAAGAGAATATGGGACGATTGTGATTATCCCATTGCGTTCAGCATTGGTGCAGCCTCCCCTTCAGTACTGTGTGCAGTGCTGGGCCCCAAAATTTAAAAAGGATGTGAAGATACTCGAACGCATCCAGAACAGGACAACAAAGCTGGTGGAAGGGCCAAAAGGCATGTACTTTGAGAAGCATCTAAGAACTTTGGATTTGTCTAGTTTGGAGAAAAGGAGGCTGAGGGATGACCTCGTTGGTATCTACAGCTTCTTGAGGAGGAGAAGGGAAGAGGGAGGTGCTGAGCTCTTCTCCCTGGGATCCAGTGATAGGACATGTGAGAATGGTTCAAAGCTGCACCAAGAGAGATTTAGACTTGACATTAGGAAGCATTTCTTTGCTGAGAAGGTGGTCAAACGCTGGAACAGGATTCATAGAGACGTGATCAATGCCCCAAGCCTGTCAGTCTGTAAGAGGCATTTGGACAATGCCCTTAATAACATGCTTTAACTTTTGGTCAGCCCTGGATTGGTCAGGCAGTTTGACTAGATGATCATTATAGGTGTCTTCCAACTGAAATATTCTATTCATCCTATCCTATCCTATCCTATCCTATTCCATTCCGTTCCATTCCATTCCATTCCATTCCATTCCATTCCATTCTATGGGAGACAAATCCATTGGAAGTTAATAAACCTAGAGAAATCACATCCAGCTCAGGAATTCCCTAAGTGGAGAATGATTGGAGGCTGGAAGAGGGCTTAGGAGTACTATACAATCATAGAATCATTTAGGTTAGAAAAGAGCTTTAAGATCATTGGGTCCAACCCTAAACCTAACACTGCCAAGTCTACCACTAAACCATGTCCCTAAGCATCTACACAGCTTTTAAATACCTCCAGGGATGGTGACTCAACCATTTCCCCGGGGAGCCTGTTCCAATGCTTGATAAAAATATACATCTTCTCCCCTCTTCTTGTACTCTTTCTGCAGCTGTCAGAGAGCAAGGGACTAAGGCACGGGCTATGCAGCAGGCAGGGTGGACACAGAGAAACATTCAGCGGTAACCCATTGCATGAAGGTCAACCATCTCATACACTGAATGAGGCAAGGCCACATGAGAAAAAAGCTGAGAGTTTTATTTGTGACTGGAGTTACAGGGTTGTGGTTGTAATGGTGATTTAAAGTTAGCAACCTAAGGTAAGCTGTGTGGTGGGAGAGGATAACATTGATTAGATCAGGCTAATACCTTTGAGAATAACTGACTTGTCTTTGGGTACACAGTCCCTTCTGCAGGTGTGAAATGGAAGCAAGGACCTTCCAAAGTACCAGAGGACCCTGTATGATGAAAGCTGTTTTGTAATGCAGTCACAGAAGATACTGAATGTGGTTTGCATAGACAAGTGCAGTGAGGTTTTCCTTAGCTTTTGAGGGCTTGTCTTTTGCATTCTTTCAATGCAGCTTTGTCATATAATATTGATAGGAAGGCTATGAAATTCTTCCTTCACACCTGGAGAAAACCCAGTACTTCATCTCCTCACCGATGAAACTGCATCACGCTTCTTCTGCATTACCCACATTGCAACCTTGCGATCCTTTTAATTTTCCTTCCATGCCCCCAAAAGCACTACACGCTCTGGACTCACTCCTGTTGATACTCTTCACAGAATTAAAAGTGACAGCTTTGGTGAAAGGGGAAGTATGGCAGCGAACAACATATGAGCATTGAGCAGAACAATGCAATGAGTAAGCAGCTGAACCTTGAAGGGAATCTCCATTGAAGTAAAACACAATAGGAGAGGCTAATTCAATTAGCAATTGATGCTTGTTACTTGAACAAACTTCACGGAATTTTGGAGGAAAAAAAAAGTAGGAAATACACAGCCAATGAACATGTTGGTAAAAATAGACAAACCCATGTTAATTTCTTGAGCGTGTTCAGTTTCCCTTAGACCTTAGCAAGCTTCCCAGCTTACTGGTGTATTGGATTTTGTTTTGTTGGTTGCTTTTTTTTTTTTTTCAGGTTCCCTTTCATCTTCTATATTTTCTTCCACAGATGAAAATCACCTATCATGGCTAAGCCTCTGAAAATATTTTCACACCATCCTACTATCCTATGTATTTCAAGTACCCTCCTGTACAATCTTTCCTCCAGAACTGCTGCCCTCGAAGCCTTGGGTTACATACAGACTTGTTCGCTATTTCATTGCTATCGCTATTTCATTTCATTCCACAGAAAGATGCAAACATTCATTAAGCAGAGGTGTGCCAGGCCACTAGTTGGAATGTGCTATTAACCAGACTAGAGAAAAGCAGAACTTAAATATCACACAAATACATCTAGTTCTCCAGCCCTCCTACCCAGACCAAAGCAGCCTGAGGGCTGACAGCATTGATTTAAATGTATTACAACAGCAAGCCCATTTTTTTCCTGTTGAAGCCTTATTACAAGGCAGTCAGTCATTCCATATAGTCACTTTGGATAGCAGTGAGAAGGAAATGATTCAAACATCAGATCACTAGGTGTGATCATTTTCACTATTAGTATAAAAATCCTGCCAGGGTAAGCCAGAATACATTAAATCCAGTTAATGTAATTTGATCTGATTTTTGAAAAGCTTATTAAGACAACAAACAAGCAAAAAATAAGCAAAAGTTATCCTTATTTCTATATAAATACATGATTTCATCCATTTAAGAACATCCCTTGCTGTACCATAAAACCAGTTTCCTTTAGCTTAGCAATAAAAACAATTTTACTTAGCTCATGTCAAAGTTTATCTTGTGACTTTAAAGCATCTGTTAACTTTGATAGCATAAATGAAATCATCACTGAATATGGCCTCACAAGGCAATTTTTTTTTTTAATGTTTAAACCATTCTTGTCTATACCCCCTTGTCATTAACTGGTAAATCAGTAATTTATTTCCTATTAGAATTTATATAGTTTGCAGCAATTAAGAAGAAAAGCATAATTGCTGACAAACCCAGGGCACTATTTAAATCACTTCCTTGTTGACAACATATTTCTCCTTCCTAAAACTGAATGTCACTGAAATCTGATTTGTACAGAACCCTTGTGGACTCATCATTCAAATGTACTGCACCTGTCACCTGTGTGCTAGCATTCTGCTAAGGATCAATTTACATAACCTCATTTAATGGTTCATAAATCATACCCATTAAGCCCAGCTAACAGGAACCAAGGGTTCTAATTTATGCTGCCTTTCATAGCAGAAAATTGGGAGGCTGGAGCCTGTGGATAAAGAACCCAGGTCTTGCCTTTGATTGTTGATTGTGATGGTAAATGTATGGATGATGAGAACAGATTTTCACTTTATTGATTTCCTGCCAAAGCACAGCATGCTTTATTGTGAAAGGGGGCCTTTTGGCAGCAGTGCTAAAAGTGGCAGTTGTTTAGGAGCCCTTTGCCAAGATGACATCTAAGACAATACCGAGTGGTAAATACTAAAATAATATCAAGCTGAAATGTTAATTTTTAAAAAGAAACCTCCCCAAAGGTTCATAAAATCAATGATGTTTTCTAGCCCAGATCACCTCTCTAATAAACATGAAGCCAGGTGGTTACTGTGGGGTATTAATTTTTTTAAAATCTATTTTTCTTAAATTCTTTATTCTATTATAAATTATTCATGGTATTTCAGTCAAAGTAATGCAGATGTTTGAAACCCGCTGTAGAGTGACAGTTCAGCCAGAGTTATGTGCTGGGCCTGTCTTGAGCTTTGTACTCTGATCCTCCCTTTGATTAAATACCTGGAAATAGCTTTTTCTGTCATTTGATTTTCCATTTTTAAGTTCTATTATTTAGTAGGTGGCTGAGTGCCGTAGTGAGCGTGTTGCCAAATGGAATATGCATATGCATAGGCATACAGCAGTCTTCCCACATGAGTTTAGGCAGAGTCTCAAAATACCAAAAATAGTCTTGGTATTACTTTCTAGAATGAAACAAGCAGTGTTGGTTTGTTCCCCTTGCCTCGCTCAAAATTGCACCCCTTCGCTTCAGCTCGCTCTATAATTTTCTGCTTAAAAGTAAGAAATCTTACTTTTCTTTATCTTCACTTGGGACAGACTAATTCTCAACACCTGGGAGTTTAATCACTAATCCTGCAGATGGACAAACAACTCTGCAGGACTGAGAGGACAGTTTATGTCTTCTGCCAGCCCTGATACTAATTTGATAAAGACAACCAACCTGCTGGGTTTTTTCTTCTTCTCTAGCTACACTTTAGAAATTAAGAGCTTTCTCTTGGAAGATGCCGGCCATGCTCTGAGGAAATCCTGAAGTTACATTTATAGTCTTGATGTAAAAAAACTTGCTCATAATCCAGTGGTTGGGCCATTAGCTGAGCTGGGACTTTTCCTATTGAGGTCCACCATAGACTTCCCTTGTGCCTTCAGGAAATTCACTAGAACTCAGCTCACAAAATGCACTTGTTTTGTTCTGTAAATTCCTAGTATAAAATACATAAATACATAAATAGTCAACAGAGGAGGTATTAAAACCCTACTACTTGCATCCCTCCCCCATGTCAACTGAGCTGAAGAATTGCATCCTGTAGTTTTATCTATTGCTCTTTTTATGTGCTGCTTTCATCTGGTGGCCGTCCATCACAGCTCTGCAGGATGGAGGGAGATCTCCGTCTAGGGTATTCTGGTGCTTTGAGATGGACTTTCTAAGTCTTCAGCTGGGAAAGAGCATGAATAAAATCTCCACAGTGTATCAAAATCCTCTACCTACTCCTCTGTGTTACAAAAGGCACTGTATTCTTTCCTGCTCACCCTTGTGCACACCTTACTCTAATAAGTGTGCCCTGTGAAATCTCTACAAACAAGATCCAGGCATGACAGATGGGAACATGTAGATCCTCTTAAGGCTTAGCTATAGCAAAGTAGTTTACCTCTATCAAGATGGATATACTGGGCATCCCAGCACTTATAAACCCAGAAAAATACAAAATTAGGTGGATTTTAGGACAAATGGACAAACGAGGATTTTGAGAATTTTAATCTTGGGCTTTGAAGGAGTCATAGTTATCCCTTTGTAGAGTTAGACCTTCAAGCTCCAAGACAAAGTTTTGGCAAATTGGTGGAGTGGTTTTACACATCACCACCGTGAGCTCCCTGCCTCACCCCTCTCCTGCAGGTAACTAACCCTGTAGCAGTAATGACAAAAAGAATATGTGGCTCTACCTCAGCGATTCGAGTTCACAGCTCTGTGTGTTAACTTCAGGGCTGCTGAAGTTTGCACTAAGACTGGGATGTGAAGTGCAGCAGCTGGGGAATGAGCACACATTTGATCCAAATCTCTCTCTTCCTGCAGTGGTGACAGCAACCCCTGGCAAAGGAGGAGGGAGAACAGATGGGACAAGCGACATCTTAAACTACCCTGGTTGCTTACTGTTGTGCACAGAAATGGATCCCTCAGCCCCTGTCTCACTTTCTGTCTGCAAAATGGGGAGACAGTGCTGTAAGAACTAGATACATTAAAAAGGATAGGAGCAATTAAGTCCACGTTAATATCTTAGATTTCTTCTCTTAGTAGCAGCGTATATTTAAGTGTTTTGCAATATTGAAGCCTGAATGTTAATTGTTTTGTAGATTGGAGTCCTACATTGGTTTCTTTGTCTCATGAACTCTAATATCATTTTTTAAAGATGGAAACTGTTGAGTCTCCTCCATTTATTGTCATGCACCTGAGTCCTGGGCTCAAACATTCCTACTCTTCAAGTCCTTGGCCTTCGCTTAAACAGAAACCAACAATCCTACTGAAGAGAGGGAAGGCTTTGTAATCTCATCCTACATGCTGGTAGGTTCATGTCACTGTACTCACTTTCACTTGTGACATAAATAATATTTCAGCTCAAGATTCCAGAGGTGAACCGTTTTAAACCTGAGCTCAGCTCTACTAAAAAAAAAAATAAATACTTGGCTCCTGGAATTCTGCTATTCAATTTCAAGGTCCTATTAATCAAAACAAAATAAGCACAAAATCACAGCCCATAAAATATCATTCTGGTTGCTATTTATATGAGCATTATTTATTTTTCAGAGGCAGGAGTGAGCTGAAGCTTAGTGACAGAAGCATCTCTGCAGGTGCTGGAGGATGTCACTGGCAAATCTTACTGATGTGTTCTAAGGTGTGTTCTAACCACACACAAATGTTCCCGTACCTTCCTGACAAAGGTTGCTGCTGCTGTAATAACGATAGCAGCAGCAAAGATCACATGCCTACATCTTAAGTCCACTGTCTGAAATGCTGTCTGTGTCCTTTCCTGTGGAGGTGATAAGCCCAAACAGAGCAATGGAGATGACATCTCAGGAGGTGAGATTGTCACAGGCGTGGTGTTTGGAACCCACAGTTACTGTGATTATTCCTTTATTTAAAGGAAATCACAGCTGTTTTAATAAGGACTGAAGCAGATCAAGACCAATTCTAATTTCTGTGGAATATTTCCTCCCTGGTGCTACTCCTTCAAAGCTAACCTATGCGCACGGTTAGCTTAACGCACTGTACGTAGTCCACTGACGTGCCTAGATGACATCCACAGCTTACATAAATTCCATTCAAATCAACAGGACTCCCATGACTTGCAATGGATTATGATCTTCATGAGTTGAAGCTGAGCCCATGAGAGAGATTGTGGCCACCAAGTCAATCGTTTCTGCTTTTGACTTCAAGGCAAGCAAGACTTCACTCTACAGTATTCCTATGTGATGTCAGTAGCATTAATGGATATACATCGTGGTGCATAAGACCACCCAATGGCACAGCAAGTATGTGGTCTGAACGACCAAGGTACACTGTACTGATGGACCTGCCTATGTATGTATAGATCTATTTCAGTCAGTTCATATCAACACTATTCAGCCTGTATTAGGAGAAAGTGAATTTGCTGGAGCCATTGAACTGTGTCATTCTGAATTACCATGCCTCTTATTTCTTCTTTCCTTGTCCCGAATGCAGACAACTCTGTGTGGCATACTGAAAATGGGTTAAACAATTTCTCTCGAGTTTAGTCCTTTTTAAATATTAGAATGAAAATAATTCTAAAATATGCCAATATTGATTCAACTGTATTGCTTAACAGGGAAAGAAATGTACTTTCTGAGGTCATGGAAGTCCAAATCATACTTTTTGTTAGCTTATTTCCTAAAGGTGAAAAAAGTTTGTGTAATTGCTTTGTCTATCCTCATGCTACTCCCCACTCCCCTTAGCAATTCCTCAATATGTGGTCTAATTTCGATGAAATTATACAGAAAGGTTGGAATTCTTAAAAAGAGAGATTTCAGATTCAAGATGAGTAGGAGATACATGAAAGAAGGCAGCTAGGCAGGGGTGTAAAATTAAAGGGTTCTCATTGCCAGTAAGACTATGGTATGACATCAGCCATCAAGACACAAAACATCACAGCTAACACAGGAGAAAGACCATACAACCAGGTTTTCTAATTCTTACATTCACAAAACTATTCCTTTCTCTGAATCTTTTAGATTCAAATCTAATCATATATCTACAGACTAAGAAATCTGCTGATTTTCTTTTAAAAAAATCCAAAGGGCTTTTTCCTAGTATCTCCCTCTCCTTTTGGAAGCTTTTCTGGCCTCCCAGTTATAGTGTCTAAATGAATAAATATCTGAATGCAGTTATTTCTGTGATTACTCAAACCATGCTGATGGAGTTAGTATGCAAACTCCATTCCAACAAAAGTAGGTTACTCATTGCGTATGAGATGGAAAGATGCAGGTTAGATTAAGTTCAGCAGTGGGTAAGTCCCTTTAGAAATATAACTTTGAACAATTCTGAGATACCTGAGAGAGAAAAAGGGATATTCATGTTCATAATAAATACAGGCTGGGTGCAATAAGCTCTAGTGTTAGCTGCATTTCAAAATAACTTCACTTATTAAACATATGTATGCATCTGTAAACATAAATCCTATAGAGTGTAGTTAGATATTCTTTACTGATCCATCTCTTCAATTGCTACTGCAACTGATGGGTCTTACACATGATAAATTATGAAAAGAAATTGAATGCCTAGCCCTGTGAGATAATGACTATCTGTAGTTCCTGTTGACTTCAATATCTTTTAGAAATAGTGTTTAAGGACAGTTTTAAGAATTTGATTAAAAGTCTATCATGGATCCTTACTCTCCTCTTTCCTAAATAAAAGAAAAAGAAAGAAAAAGAGAAGAAGGTAGATTTGTCTCAATAATATCAATACCTTTGTCATGCACATGGTATCTTTAGACTGATTTGAAACACTTTTGATGTAACCTACAAGATCAATATTGACCACAGCACATGTTAATGATGGAGCTTCCTCTTTATATGCTCATGTCTTAGAAAATCAAATTCTTGGCATTCTTTGTATATTTTTCTTTAATTCAATTTGGTTTGTATAATATGGGGGCAGGGATTGGATTTTTGGTTGTTGGAGTTTTTTGCAATTTGAAGGATTTTAATTCAGCTAATTCAGTTGCCGAAGTACAGGAAAAACTCAGATTGTCATGGGCCCTATCCATTCATGGTGGAACTGCAGGAGACAACAGAATTACACCAGCGATGAATTTTGCTCATTGTGTTTCTTCCACTTAAATTTAATCAACCCTTTGTGAACCTCTTTCATTTCAATGGCATTACATGAAACAACTCAATGTGATACAATTCTTTTGTTGAAATTGCATTGATTCCTCTGGAGATGCAGATGTCAACACAAGTCTATAAGATCTCATCTCCTTTAAGGTTTCTAAAATAATTGCATTTTTATTTAATGCTTTTAGGCTTTTAGGTAATAAAATATCTAAATGAATTTGTATGTTAAACCTGGAGTTAAATTGCACGAGTTCAGTGTTACATGATTGCTCTCTGCACCAGTATCACTGAGAACTGAATCAAAGCTTTTCTTTTCCAACTATAAATGGCTGCACTTCTGAAATGAAATGTACTTATCTAGATTCCAGATCATTATTATATAAAATTCTGACAAGTTATTTTTATATGTTTGATGAATTAGGGATATTTACTTATTTGGATATAATTTTAAAGTAAATTGGGAATACTAAAAAAAATAACACATTTCCATGTGGGGACAAACCATTATGCTCTTACAGACATTAAAATTTTCATGCTAAAAGTTTGGTTACTAATAAAAGCTTAGCAGTAACATGTAAAAGGGATCACTATAATTATTATCCCCTGCTGTTGGAAAGAAGTCCTTTCGCCACTGCTGGTTTCTGAGGCAGAAAAAATTATTCCGTGGTTCGTCCAAATGATGACGTCAAAGAATTGTGTAAACATTAGTGCTGAAATTAACAATTAGAGCAATTTGCTCAATATAAATCCAAGGTTATTTCTCATTCTTCCCCTTTTCTTTCAAGCAAAGGCATGTCAACACCCAAACCAACAGACTGCCTATATCATTCTTGTGTTACTGCAGCCATCTGTTTAAAAGGTGCCCTCCACACCAGGTCAGTGGTTAAACATGTCTTTAAAAGGGAGACAGTAGTCAGTTTACTCCTGCTTGTTGTGAGTTCCTTATTTTTCTTCCTGACCTCATTTCCATGCTTGAGCAATTATCAAACCATTCGTGTTGGAGAAGATGTGGTCTCCTCTAGACCAGATCCCGAAGGGTACATCATCTTTGTGACCTAACTCCAGGGAAGGCTTACAGTTGAGGATCCTGAGCAAAGAGACACATTCTCTCTGGCCCGTCAACTGTATTCAACAGATGAGCCTGGAAAGTGCCTCTTCTTCACATTCTGCTCCTTGGGAGCTTAGGAAGGTGCCCATCGGCAGGTTCATCTCTGAAAATACTTTCCTCGGTTTCTGACTCTCTTGTGAACATGGAAAGCCTTCATGTCCCCTCAGGGCTGAAAGTTTAGCAAGGAGTAGGTTGAACCTTGAAATGAGTTATCCAAGAATCTGGAAGGTTCTGGGCTTTTGGCTGCTGCTTGCTAAACCAAGGGTCCAAATACTGCAACACTCACATATATATTCTTAATTTTCAGCATACGAAAGTGGAACTATTCAAATTTAAAAGCAAGGTATTCACAATCGTTTGCACATTCAGTGATGTAAAAGTGATTCACGTGTCTTTTTCCTAGTAGGCTGAACTCCCCCTTAAACTGGACTATTAGACTCATAAATCATTTTGTGAATATTAAAGCAGAATCTAAAACTGTGAAAGATTAAGAGAAACTGTTGACTTTCATGCTTTTTTTTTCCAATTAAAGGAATTTGAATTTGAATTTACATTTTTTAAGTTGCTTTGTGTGTGTGTCTGTGTAAAATTGGCCAGTGCTAGCAATCTTTGTAAAATATTCATATGCGATGTTGACTATATTTTCTTCTTCCCAGATACACTTTTTAACACTTACCTATGTTATGATAATAATAAAATAAATATTTTGTTCCTAAAATAACTCTTCAACTGCAGAACAGATAGCAAACCCGTTCTTCTTGCAGTGAGCAACAGTGTACTTTCCAGCAACCGCCAAACACTATGAAAATGGTTTCATTTACTTCCAGAATTTGCCAAAAACAGATGATGACTGAAACTGGTAATGACTATTTTCTATTCTCTATCCCTAAGTAATTGACCATTAATTATAATATCAATAGGCTGTGGATAAGTAAAGCAGACACATGTTAGGGCTACATTTCATTTGTAACTGTTTTGTATATATCATAAATCTCTAATATTGGGCTATTGTCACACATGATGAATTATTGTAAGCATGTCAGCACATAGTGGAAGTCAAGTACATTCAAATACTACTCAGTCAGAATTGAATTTGGCATGATAGTCTCATAAAAGGGGACTCAATTGAGAGTTTCCACTTGCCTGCTCTAAACTTGTCACTTGTAGGTGCTAAAGAGCTTGTTGTGTTGGTTTAATTAGTCAACAAATCGGTCCTTACTTGATTGCGTGGTCGTATCACATATGTTAACACTTCACTGTTTGATGGAGATATTAACAAGTGACAAGAGTCTCTTGGTCTATGGACTTTAAAGAAGAGAAGCTCTTCTATATTATTTCATTTGGTCCTGCCAATATTTATTAGATCATGCAGGCTGCAGGCTGCCAGCAAGAGAAAGACAACACGAACATTTTTCAGGGTTATGCTCATCTGTATCCCAAAGAAGGGTCACTAAACAATCGATGGTAGAAGAATATAAGTAAGATGAGTGTTTTCTACCACAGCTTAGAAATTCATTATTTGATACAGTTTGCTGCAGACCTCCTTGGAGCTTTTTTCACTTAAAGATAATTTATGACAAGAACAGAGAGGTTCTTGAAAATGCTATAGCAACTGGAGCTGAATGATGCCACTCTGGCACTAGATGCATAGTCACCAGAGGCCAGTAAAAAGGAAGTTTGCATTTGTATGAAGAACTGTATTAGTTAAGCATTCATCAGTGTTGTATAAAATATTCATATTACTTGGTGGTGGAAGATTAAACAGAAAAATTTCAATAATTAAAATGGCTTATTCCCAGGAGTGGGGGGTAGGGAAAAAGTTGGTCCTCTGCAAGTTTGCAAAAGGGCTTGTCTATTCACTTTTTGTATAGCAGCAAACAAAAGAGGAGTGCATACTTTATAGGCTCCACTTGTTTGACTACCATTCTGTTATAGCTTTTATCTGTGCTTTACCAGTAATCAGGTCTCTGAAGCATGTAAAGGGAAATAGATCACATATAGAAAATCTCCTTAATAATTTTTGGCAGGTCTCTCACTAGCAAAAGCCATTTATAGCATTTTGATAGGTGCATAAATGCTGTCATAAATATTGACTGAGTGGTCTTGGCAATATGTGAAGAATTATAATGAGAGAGGATCTCTTTAAGTTTGCTATTATAAGAGTTTATAGCTAGTTTTATTTCTTTTTGTTGGAAAGCCAGTGGACAATTTGAATAATTCCCTTAAGAGGAAAACAAATAATGATTCACATACATAAAACCTCACTGCTTCCATCTTCATCAAAATGTTACAGCCTCCCGACTTCTTAATTTTCACTATAATGGTCAAGCTGAACTTTTCCTTCCTTTTAATGCACAGACTGCTCCTCAAAAGTCAGGGTCTGCTACAAGACAGCTGTCTTAAATCACCCTGAATTTTTCACAGTGATTTTAGGTTTCTCATGTAATGATACTGGTACAGGAAGATTTACAAAACCAGTTAAAACTTTTGCAATAAACTTGCTCATTAATAACCAACGATAGAACAACATTTTTAAAAACAGTGGCAGAGAAGTTGCTTGCCTGAATTTCTCTATGCACCATTTTGCAAAAATGTTAGGTGCATTTAAAAGCTTGATCATATAGATATATAAAATAAATACTGTAAAAAATTGAATAATTTGTTAATAGCAAGCATGCATAGATTTTGGAAATGCAAATGCACAATCTTAGGAATAGAAAGTTGTTGCAATCTTTTCAGCTGCATTGAGGTCCCTCATTAGTACAGATCATTCATTTGTACACCTATGTGTAGACACATACATTTTTGTGAAAACAATAAAACTGTTTACTAAAAAGCATGTAAAATGTAATGGCTGTTCTAAACTGATTTTTATTTATGTGACTAGACTGTTGCCAACTATTTTTCTTTTCTGTTCTCAGATGTAATAGGTATTAGTTTGAATTGTTCTAATTAGTTTGAAAGTATTGTTCACTTCTTATTCATGTATCTGGAGTTAATTGCCTTATAGTGTTACAATTATTATTGCAATAACAATGAAGATGGCAAGTAGGAATTCAGGGCCCAGATATTCTGGAAACATCACAAGCACAGAACAAAAGATGATCTTGCTTTTGTCTCTGCAATATGTACCTTTTTTAATAGTGTAATATTTTTTATGGGCTATGGTCATATGTGTATGCTTGAAACACAGATAATAAATTTCCAGAGCTTTCAAATTTTTCCCACCCCAAGCAAGAGACCACACCTTTGAGAGATGTTCTAATAAGATTCTTTGCCCAGATGCCCAAAATGTCTTAGAGAGTTTGCTGTTGTGCCAGTCCTTCAAATTGTTGGGGAGCTTCTGTGAATTACTAAGTACTCTTAATTTCTATTGATTGCAGTGAGCAGGGGAAAATGAAAATAAATAAAACTGGAGACTTCAAAATGCATTTGAAGCCTTTTCAAGTGAGGGTTTACAATGTCCTGAATTGGTGACTACTCTGGATTCAGTATGAGTTAATTTACCTTGATGTTTCTGGAAGTACCTCTCTCCCTGTGTACTAGCTCAAAATTTTCTTCATTGCTTGTTAATTCAAAATACATATTTTTTTTAATTCTAAAATACTGTTTTACACTAATCACTGGTCAATACCTTCTCTTTTGCTGTCTTTTTTATTAAAAAAAATCAGATCTGTTTAATTGATTGCTTTTGCTACAGAATATTATTTTGGTTGTGTGGCAGCATTAGCCAAATTCCACCTCCTCTATACAGAGCTGAATGACCTTCCCAGTGCCACCATCATGACTGACAGCTGTCTTCCCAAAGCTGAAACCAGAGGCTATTGAGGTAAGGCTGGTAAGTCAGTCCAGAGAAGCAATGCCCACCCTGCAGGTACTGGGGGGCTGCTGTTAGATCCCTCCAAAGCTGACTCTTTTCTGGGTTGAACAAGCCCTGGTCCCACAATGTCTCCCTACAGGGCAAGTGCTCCAACCCTTGACCATCTCAGTGGTATTTTGCTGAACTCCTTCTGGCTGATCATTACCTTTCTTGTACTGGTGTACCCAGAACTGGACAAAGTATCTAGATGTGGTCTCCTGGGGCTGATTAGAGAGGGATAATCACTTTCCTTGGTCTAGGGGCTGTGCTCCTGTGACTATTGCCCTGGATGCTCTTGTGCAGGGGCACACTGCAGGTTCATGTTCAGCTCACTGCCCACCAAAACTCCCAGCTTCCCTGGGGAGCAGAGCTGCTCCGCAGCCTGGCAGCCCCCAGCCTGTACTGCTGCAAGGAGCTATTCCTTCCCAGGGGCAGGACTCTGCATTTGTCCTGGTTGAATTTTGTAATGTTCCAGTTGGCCTGTTCCTCCAGCCCATCTTGGGTCCCTTTGGGTGGCAGCCCTGCCCTCCAAGTGCATCAACTGGTCCCACCAGTTTGGTGTCACCTCACATCTGATGAGAGTGCACTCTGCCATCTGCTTCAGATCATTGATAAAGGTGGTTAACAGGACAGGTCCCATGATAGACCCCTGTACTGCTCCATTTGTTACCAGCCTTTAGATAGAGCATGACTCATTAGTCACTACCTTCTGAGCCTGATCATCCAAACAGTTATTTACTCATCCATTTGTCTAACAACCTAGACCATAACATCCCACCTTGACTACAAGAATATTTTGGAGACTGTCCAAAGCCTTGCTAAAGGCAAGGTAAAGGACATCCACTGCACTCCCCTCATCCACAGATCTACCCATTTCATCATAAAAAGCAATCGGGAAAAGCATGATCTTATCTGATGACTTTCCAGTCACCACCTTCTTCATTCACTCATAAGTGCATTCAAGGAAGACTCATTCTGTGCTTGTCCTGGAGACCGAAATAAGGCCTGTACTTTTCCACATGGTCCCTTTGGCCTTTTTTGAAGATGGGTGCAGCATTTGCCCTTCTCTAGACATCATGAATCTCCCCCAGATCTCCATGTTCTTTCAAAGATGACAGAGTGGCCTCACTATGATACTGACTATAATATAGATTCCAACAGAGATCAGAGGAGTCATGCCCTAAAAGCTTTGAAAAAATATGAACTTTTTGCTGTTCAAGCCACAATTGCATACAAGGAAATAATATTTAGTTTCAGTGTAGGGAATTAGTTCATCAGGACAATTTGGGTGATTGTCATCACCCTGTCAATAGCCTGGAAGAAGCCCTTTCAATAGCGTGGAAATAGCCTTTTATAAAGAGTGGAATTATATGGAAAGTGTTAAAGAGAGTCCCTTTCTGAATGCTCTTTATTCTGTCCCTCTGGATTCTTCTTTACATATGTTCATTGAGACACTGAAGCAAATTTTTTTCACTATTGAACCAGTGTCGCTATGAGAGGATGAATCCCATCCCCTTTTGACTCATACATTATCAATGTAACTGTTAGGTATGCATTGACTGAAACATGTGCAGCTCTATTAGGACCAGTTCTTTCTTGCATAGAGAGATGCCTCATCAGGGCATACATATGTATATGCATAGTCATTCTTCAGATTAGCCACAGCCACATCTTTGTAAAATGCTTAATTACCAGAACACAAAACACAGATTACATTTCCTCCCTTAATCAACTTCAAGATACAGTCGATTCTGCCTTGGGGCTGGAAGATCAATATGATGACATCTTGAGATCCCTTCCAGCCCTATTACCCTTGTAATAAACAGACAACAAAGAAATCCAATTGCCATCTATGTATGCTTGGATTTCCTGCATTGCCAAACATGAATGAGAAAAATGATACTCAGCTGTTGCTACTGAATTGTCTCTAACTATACACCTAAGAGTCAGCCAAAGATGACAGATGCATTGTTACTTGAAAGTAATGTCAACGATGAAGTAGTCCTCAACTATTCTTAAGTCTTTAGAGAAAATTTTTATTTTGAAAGATAAAAAGATATTCCAGTAGCATCCCCCCAGACATGTTCTTAGGGGGAAAAAAAAAAAGTTCTAAACACAAGTAGGGATGCACTGTTTTTCAAGAGAACCTGTAATCTAATATCAAATGTTTGACTCTAACTGGACATTATATATTGGAAATATAAGGATAATCTGTGAATATCATGAGTCTTATCTGCTACTAAGCTAAATATTAAATGCACAGTTTGCACAGTGTGGGGCTTACAGTCCTGGAATTCCTTGTCTCTCTTCAGTAGCTGCAAAAGGAACCTAAATGGCATCTCAGGTGCCTCACTTTTAGACAGTTAAAGTGTGCTGCCTAATAAATGCCCAGTGAATCTTGTCTTTAAAAATAAAGTGTAGTTCATTGATGTTCTAAGCTGAGACACGGAGCGATAAGCCAAGATGGACTGAGGCACAAATATATATCCTGTTCTGATACATCTGCCAAAGAGGTGGTTATCTCTGACATAGGAACTGGAGTGGTAAACCTTGCCATAGGTATAGCCCAGAAGAAGCAACAGCTCTAAAAATACTGCAGTTATTTCAGCTTGTCTGTCACAGTCATTAAAGTCACAGACATAATTGCAGAGCAAAAAGTATTGATTCCTACTCAAGTTTGTAAAATGGGAACCATATGTTATTAAAAGAACAGCAATAATGATCCTTAATGCTTGTGTGTGGGTGCTTTCCACATACAGTATGTTTGTCACCTATGCCGATATACGCCTCTACCCTTACATGCAAAGTGCAGAGACTCCAAAGTGTCATCTGCTCAGCGGTTTTGGAAAGGTCTATATGTGATCCACTAGGTGTCAGGGCACTGCACACAGAAGCATCCTCACAAGATGAGATACATAGTGGGTTTCTCTGATCCACACTTGGTTCATGTGGAGTTCCCCAGGAACTCAGGAGTAGTCCTGCCAACAAGCAGGACTCTCACCCAGATGCCATGGTGTGGAGACAGTTGGCAGATGCTCTCTTTCTTTACCTCAAGATGGCTTCTTGTATGTGTTCAGCTCTGCAATACATCTTGCAAACACTTTGTAACACTTGCACGTCATCTGCGAAAAATTAAGTGATGGATCTACCTACAGATGACTTCAATTCCAATTCAGATCAGTGCGAAAATCTAATAAATGTATCAAATCTGATAAATGTAAAAACATAGGGAGTTCACCTGCAAAGGATCCCACAAAACGAAAAGGTGCAATTTATTGTATGTCAAGTTTAGTTATTTTGCAAGAGCTACATAATGCTTACATCTCAGTTACAGGTCTTAAAATGTCCTTTGGCTAGTTTCAGATTCTGTTGTCTTTCAAATGCTGGAAAAACAAGAAGAAACTATATCCAGTTTCGGACATGTTTCAGGTTGCCATACCTGCACAAAAGAATGCATGTACATAGTCTTAAGTCACATAGGCTCTCAGAAGATAGAAGCACATGAACAGTATGTGCATTGCTTAGTGGCTACTTCTGTTTTGCCAAAAAAAGAATGGACAGGCACATATGTTCAAGTTTTCCATCAACATAAGGGCATGAACGGCTGTCCTACTTTATTAAATATGTTAAGGGCAGAAGTTAATAGGTAATTTGTAGCTAATTTCACATTCCTTATTAAGCTCAGGGTACCTCCCAGCACTTGCTCTAATAGTCAAAAGGTAGCATTTCTAGCTAAGTGCTTCCAACTAATTTTTACCAATTGTTCAGTCACACTTAATAACATATCTCAACTACTGATGTATATGTGGTAAAGTGTTAAAAATAATTCTTAGTAAACTCTAAATGTTGGCAGGGCCACTGCAGGAGATTATTGTGAACTTCAATTTGAGACCATTTGAGTTATAAAGTGATTTCACATTTCTTACCCTCTTAGAAAGCTAAGCATCTGCTCTGTACTGGATAGCATATGTGAACTATAAGGTCTATATTAAAACATCAGGAAAAAAATTAGTGACATGTTTTATTGATTTTATGGTGCCTTTCATGGCTCCTTAATCTGCACTTTAGGGAAAACACTAGCCTGCAGAAGGGCCAGAAGGTTCAGGAATACTTGAATTCAGTGGTCCAAAGTCTTTCAGACAGGATCTCAGTATCTGTGCCTGCTAGCTAAGTTGCAACCCTGAGCATTGTTGGGGTCTGTGATGCCAGATTAAATTCCAGTAGACAAAGCTCAGCTACCCTGAGTTTGTGTAAGAAGTGAGGAATGGTAACTAATCTCTGAATTTACAGCAAAACATAACATCTGCATATACATGCAGATGCAGACTAGGTATATATGGTAAAATATGGAACTGTGATCATTTATTATGCTTCTATGATTATTGCACTTACCTCTTACATTTCTATCTCCTGAGCAGCCCTTGATTGCCAGAAAAAAAGAGACAAACTTCCAGAAAAATATTCTCCTCTCAAAATTAAAGTTTCATCTCACTGATGCTCTCTGCAATGGGGGAGAGTATTATACCACCAGAAAGGATGGCAAGACCCGCGAGGATAGAAGTCTAGCAGGCCTGGCAAGACTGAACATTGAAATGGAATATCTTTAGATAAATACTTACGGTCACTTTTAACAGCTCCAACTCCCTGTAACAGCAGCTGTTCTAAAAGTAATTAAATCAACTTGACACTAAATATAGCCCCCAAAAATGTTTAAAGGCTTTCTAAAATAATTTTGAAGGGTTTTTTATCTGCTGGAAATTAGAAATTACTTCAATTAATACAAAAATATACTCCAACTGAGGCTATAAATATATACATATATATTTAGGCTATATGTGTGTGTAGGCTATATATATTTAGGCTATATATATATTTAGGCTATGTATATTTTTATATATGCACATGTATATACACTGAAGAGTTTACAAGGAATTTTACAGAAGAATGTCACATCTTTAAAGGTCAATGAACAATATAAGGAATTCAAATCATGGCCATTAAAAATAACCCTCTAGGGAAGTGTTTTCTTTTTTCCCCTGTGGTTAAAGTTTATAGGCCAAAATTGTGGTGGATTTAATCCTGGTCAGATTGCCAGTGTAGTATCTTAACCCTGGAGTACCTGACAGTGCAGTACCTTGCCCCAGTAATCTTACAAAGGAGAAAGCCCCAGATATCTCTGGAACTGATTTTAGGTCCTGGAAACACCTCTGATGCCAACCACTGAAGGTGTGTAACATTCCTATTTGCCTTTATTCACTGCAAGGGCTAGAAATATCGATGCTGCGAGCACGGCAAGGCAGCTAGTCCCCTCTCCTGGAGGTGGCTTCCCGCCAGCTGACTCCATTCCAGGTACATCCCTTTCATCGCAGGATTGCCATGCACCACGGCAGAGGAAGAGGACAAAATTGGTTTCATGAGTATGAGATTTACGGGGAGGGAAAGGAACGTATATTAAAAGCTTAAATGTTTTTTTAAATTCTTTAAGGCCCATATGGCTATGCTATTACCATATTACTGAATAGAGCAGGAAACAAAATATAAAAACATCGCTTTAAACCTGTAGTTAGGGTATTAGGGGCCTGATCCAATGCCAAGGGGAAACAATGGGGAGGGTTTGTATCAAATGCTGAATGCCCTCTGAGCCCATCAAAGGGATTATGGACCATTTGATGAATCTGTGTCATCCTGTGGCGGACCATGCTAATCTTATTGTGCCATTTCAATTGTGGTAAACATGCAGCTGATGCAAACATATATAGGACTTTTTTTCCAAATCCCAAAGGATTTATTGAAGGAGATCTAAAACTTCCCCTCCTTCTTGCATGTCTTAGTATTGCAACTCACTGAAACATTTAAGGAGCTTCTGAATTTCTTCACACAAAGTCTATGTCAATTCCCTTACTTACCAGACTCAACCAAATCTTATAGGATGCTTGATTCTTCCTTCACAGAAAATATTTTACCCATTAATGAAAAGTTGTCTTATATAAAGGAATTCAAAATTTTTTTTTTTGATTGGCGTTAGACTCACAGACAGACAGAAATAAGCTGCCATTCTTCCATTTGATAGCCAGACGCTGCCAGTTGTTGCTAGGGCAGTCATGCTGTTAAATTAGGTCTAATGAACGAGTAATTGCTTTAGGTATAGTGAACCATTTCAAAGAAAACAAGGATTCTAATTGATTTGCAATTTGTTTGGCACATTGCATTGTCTGGGGCTATTGATTAGTCTTCTGGATTTCACACTGCATGTGTTTCCCTTTATTAAGGGAATAACAGGTTACTGATTACTTTCCTTCTGGGTTTAATGTAGCGGTTAATGTCTACTTTGTTCTTGTGTCATGTCACAGGCAAGGAAGGAATAATATGCAAGTGGGTGGCCCTTTGCTAAGAAACTCCCCTGCTGCTTTGAGCTGTGTACTCTAAGACATGCTGAAAAGCAGATCAAGAGAAAGGGTTAGAATAGCAGGACTCACAAGTTATGGCCTGAGTCAGGCTAGACCCAGGCTAGAAACTTGGCTTTCCTTCGCTATCAAAGCACAACACAGTATGAAGCGGTTGGTGGTAGATTTGTTCTTGTTTGATTATATGTCTTCATAAAAGGAAACATACTATAGTTTTATATGCCTTGGTTTATATACAGCAGCATCTTAAATAAGGAAGCTCACAACGTATTTATCCTTTTGCTGCAAGAGATTTACTCCATAGCACGCTTATTCCGGAGAACATGCCATTGCACTTTTTAAATCGATCTTGGTTTGCAAAAAAGTGAGTTCATTTAATTAACAGCTTTGTTCCTTTCATAGGACAACTTTTATGTCATAGTAAATGTGTATTAAAGTGTAATTAATTTCTAATTTCTTAACATTCTTAGCTAAAAAGGTAATCCTTAGCACATCTTTAATAGGTATGATGATAAAATAAAACAGGCTTCGTGGTTCTAAAATTGATTGTGGCTCTGGAGATTATTTAGCTTTGTATTTTGTGCCCCTGTATTGGGAACCTGCACAAATGAAATGAAACATAGGCATTTAGATTACTTAGAGGGTCTAAGGAATCATGATTTTGTGTCCTTACTATGTGTCTTCCTCTCTCAGAGGCATCAGCCAAGTAACATTCATGTATCTGAAGATCTCTACATAAGCCTGATCCAAAGCCTTTTGAAATCAACAGTAAACCTCTCATTGATTTTTCAGAAGCTTTTGCCCGTGAGCCCATCAACTTTCTTGATTCATCTCTTGAGAACCCATACATCATTTCAACAAGTAACAGAAGTTTTATTGCCAGGTGAGCCACCGTGCAGTGCTCTAAGTGCCCTGAAGCTCCAGGTAGCACCAGTGGCACCAAGTGAGCAATCTCAAAAATCTAGACTGCTCCATGTGCCAGGATTTGAAATTTCTAATACTCTAAAGGTATTTTTGCTGAGTTGCTATAAAGATTATTATCAGTAAACAGCCTGCACACTATGATTTATTTTCTTAAAAGGACTATGACACATCTTTGAAATAGAACATCGATCATGTTAGGTTAGTCCAAAGATAAATTTAAAACTCTGTAGCTCATGATCTTTCATGATATAGAAGTTGCTGATTTCTAGGTATTTGCAGTGGGATATAGAGAAACTGTGACTTATCTTGAATGAATCCTGAATTTCAGGTCATCCCAAATGTCTTTATTAAATCAGTTCCACACTTTCAAATCCCTGTTAGACTGAAATTAATGAAGCCCTTGGTATTATAGGCAGAAACAGAAGAAATAGTCTCACTAATGGAAATAAATATATTTTAGTATCGTGTTTGGCAACCATTTGGCACAGCATATAGTGCTCTAAAATTGTCACTGCTGTTTTGGGATACCCTATGTAATTTGTTTTTGCTACCCCATTCACAAATGATGAGCCATTGTATACCGAATGTATATTTCAAATACCAGATGTATACTAAAATAGTTTTTATAATGTAGCAAATGATAATCTATTTATTTCTATATTCTATCATCTTATGACATGAGCATGCCCAAGCCATACAAAACGTGTACTTAGGTATATATTAAATTGGTAATTAAATATATTTTATACTGCATGGGTGACCTAGTTTAATTGTAAAGCAAGAGAAACTGTAAAATTTTAATTCCTCTGTGTTTGTACTTTAAGCCTTATATGTGGTAGGAGAAATCTGGGATGAGAGCAAGATGGTGCAACCGTTCAATAGTTACGGTGGACCACCGGCTTGAGGCTAGCGATTTAAGGAAGTTGCAGAGATGATGCGAGAGAGTTGAGACATTAATACCTCTCACTTCCCCCAGCCTTTGACTCAGTAAGATAAACCTGAAAAGAAACATTTTCAAGCAGGAATGCTCATAGGAAAATATATCAGTAGCTATGAGAATTAAGATTAGAGTCCAAGCATACTTGAGTTACAACCTTTAAACCAGATTAGAGATTAGACTAAATGTGAGAAGTATAGAAGTATCCTAACATAATATGACTTGAACCTTCCTAAATGGTATGTTACAGTCCATCAGTTGGACCACTGTGTGCTACTGGAGAAACTCAAGATGGCTTTAATGGGGATGATCTGAGCTGCTCTCCTTCAGTAAAATATACACGTAGGGGTAGATTGCTGTGTTAAGATGATTAATTTTCCTTAATTCAGGGAAATCTTCTATGTGCTATGTATGTGTATTATCACTATGCAAGCTTAAGCTTTTCGTTTCGTCTCTCTTCTTTGTTCCCACCAGGATTGAGTTATGGCATTTAATTCTCAACAAAATGATGCGGAACATGACAATGAAGCAATGATCAGAAGTGATTCTACTTTTCTCCTTTAGTTGTAGGGCTTGCTGTGGAACAAAGGCCATGGGATGCATCACAACTAACAGATACTTCACTGACGAATTCAGTGAAGAGCCCAGATGCTGTTGGCACTTAAAGTTATTATGTAGTTGGTGCATTCCAGTGAAATCTTTTTTTTTTTCTGCTTAGTGGGGGGACTTACAGGGGAAATTCAGTTTCCTAAATCTTCTTCTAAATCTTCTTCTCTTGGGATCAAATAGTCAAGTTTTATGGTCCACAAAGTTGCATATGCTGTGGGGTGGCACAGGATTCCGGCCTCATAGCATCCAGTAAAGCACCTGGCTGCCAAAGTCCACACCTTGCTTCTGACCCTATGAAGGGCTACATACAAAAGACAGCTGCACGTGTCCAGATTTCACCCTGAAATGGGGTTTCCATGCACCCAGGGAAGGCATCGGGCCCAACAAAAGAAGTCATGCCAATGCCCCTTGTGGAGAGTGTTCCACTTTTTAGAAAATAATTCAAAATGTTCTAGGACAGAGACAAGGAATGTGAGATGCATGATGGCTAAGCCTAACACTTAAAGCAATTGGCACACATTGAAGAAGTCCCAGGTTCCCTCCTCCTGAGGGTGTTTCTGTAGTTTATCCAACAGGTACAATTCATTGAAGAGCTGAAAGTCTACCTTTTTCTAGTTAGTTAAGTTCTCTAATCCTTTGAAGCACCTGTGAAAACGTACAAACAGTGGCCATTTACCTATGGAAACCAAATTCAAAGCCCAGCACCTATTTGAAGTTTTTTGTGTCTGACACACATCTCCTGGTGAACCAAACTGGGAAAAATTGTACCAGGGAGAAGAATAGCCTTTGTGACACAGTATCAGAAGCAACAAAAACAAGTGTGTACCAATGCCTCAGCCACCTGACACATCGCTCAGTATGTTAATGTAAGTCCTTCTTCTTTTATGGGTGAAGCTGGAACGTCAGTTTGTGAACTTTGCACCAGCCCTGACTAGCAGACTTAAAACCACACTCTCCTGCGTACTGGACTCTGCCTCACACAGGATGCAGGCAGGATATATCTACCTTCTGCGCCACTGTGAAGCTCAGCTTACCACTACTGCTTATCACTGACAACGGAAAGATTCTTCTTAGTGTGATATAAGCAGCAATCTAGACATGCACAGATTTTTTCCAGCTATAATTTAAGTCTCTGTAGACATTGAGTGCCTGCAGCTTTAAGACAGAAACCTTGAAGATTGCCCCTTTCGATGTAGATACTTAAACCACCCACAAGTGGCTAATTCTTTCTGTGGCTATAGAGTTTAGTTACTCAGCTGGTGTATATGAAAAAATTTTCATTCAAGTCCACAGAGGTTATGGTCATCAAGAATATTACAATAAATATTCAGATAGCTCCTCAGAAACAGAAAGCATTTTCTATTCTTATTTTCGGTAGTTGTTCTCCATCACTGATGCATTCCATTGCATGGAAGTCACAGAACTACTGAGCCAAGTGTGCTGGGTACAGCCAAAACACGCCTGACTCCTTACTCTTGTAACTGATTCTTCAACCATTATTGCCTTAACTAAAGGCTTAGACTCCATAGTTTAGTCTCACTCTCTTACTTCACTCTGTCTTCTTTGGGAAAATCACACCAATCCCAGAGAATGTTTTTGTTGCTTCTTTCTGACTCTGTCTGTGTTGAGCTTCTTTATTAAAAAATAAGGTCAAAAACCACAGTTGCTGAGACAGCTCACTTCTCTCTAATATGTTTTTTCTGGTTAGTATGCATAGGAGCAAAGCACGTTTTAAAATATTTTAAAAACATGGAGGAGCTTTAAAGAACTGTTTAAAAAACTGCTCTTGGTTTGGTGCCAGCTACAGATGCCATGCTGATTACAGAAGATTACATAAATTCCCCAAGCCTTATTATACTTTCACACCTATAAAATTGGGAAGAATTCCACTGGAGTCACTGGAGTTACACAGCTGTAAGCCTGTGCTGGAGAAGAATATGACCCTTCTGGTTAGCCAGTGTTTTCAGTGGGTCCAGTTTGCTCTACCTACCTACTCATACAAAAAAAAACCCCAAACTAACAAAGCAAAACATGCAGGGTATGATTTGTCTATGTAAATACTTCAGTCTTCATTGATTTCAACTGAGTTGCACAGATCTATGTGTCAGCTGAATTTTGACCTGAATACGTTGGGAAAAAATCCAACTCTTTGGCATCTTTGCTGTAGTACATTATGTAGACTTTTACACAGCATGTATTGCTAAACAAAACAAAAGATGACTAGAGTAGGTCAAACCAAATCTTCAACTAGCTCTGGAAGCCTCTCTGTAACAATGGCTTAGGAGGTGTAAGATGTTCAAGGGAAAGCTGTGTGTGTGTGGACAGAGCTTTCCCTGCTCTACAATTGTATATCCTGCCCATTTCAGAGACTTTGTGAGCCTGAGGCCACACAAATAAATCTGTGCGGGACCTACGTACTATGAATCCAACCAGTTCTTCTTCCAGCCTACGTAACCGTTTGCTCCATGCCATCCTGTGGCAATGAGTTTCACAGCTTAATTATGCACCATAAGAAAAAGTCATGGCTTTTGAACCTTTTAAACTGGGTGATTTTATTGGGTGCGCCTCAACTATTTTTTTTAAGAAGATGCAATTTGTTTTCTTCACTCACTTTCTTCACACTGGCTATAAATGTATAAGCCTCTACTATATCCCAGTCAGTCATCTTCTCCATACTGATCAGTCTGTTTAGTTTTTCCCAATTCAAATGCCATTCCACACCATTGCTCATCCTTGTCGAACTTATTTTCTATGTCTACCGTTACTCTATTTTGAGATGGCTTGCAAAACCAACATACAGTATTCAAGATAAGGGCATACCATTAATTTGTGCATGATAGTCCTTACTCTTTTCTGGAGTTTGGGTTCGTTGCTTTGGTGTTTGTTGGTTGGGATTTTTTTATTTCTACAGTACGGACGATACACTAGTGATGATTCTGAAGGATTCCTGGTAGGATTGTGAAGGTCTTTGTAAATCAAGCAACTTCAGGGATAACACCACCACACGTTTACATGAAAAGCGGTAAGAGGTTGGTATATTCCATGACTCTTTTTGCGTCATTTAGCCGACAGTAGCAAGAAAGAATTAGAACTTTGTGACCTGTCAAGTTTCCACAGACTGCCACCAAGAGCTCCACAGACAACCAGTGGCCATGAACCAATGACCTGGAACACAACTGCAAAGAATAATTTGTAGTAATTTTTAAAAAAAAATTGGGGTGATCCTATGTTCTACCAGTGTAAAAAAGCCTTAATACCTTCACTGTGGTCCTAAGCTCTCCAATAAGATGAGAAGTTCTTACTCTACAAAAGAATCATGTATTTCTTGAACAATACAAAGTTGAGAATAAAAACAAATTTGTTCCTTAGAAATTGCCTAGTGAAGCAGTTGTTTCATACTGCCTGTTGAACATTTGGGTAGACTGATTCAAATGTTAAAGCTGTGTTCAAACCAGAAAAAATAAAAATAATAAGCTGTCAGAATAATTACTAAGAACATACAAGGATTATACAAAGTAAACTGCAGCCTGCAAAAAGAGAATTGCATGTTAGCTAATTGTTAATTTTAGCAATTGCAATGGCTAATTACTGTGGCACACATTGACTATTAGCATGATGCCCCAGCACCTGCTTTCTCCAATGAACAGATTTCTTCATTGCTCGTGCAGGAGCAAAATGTGTAATTATTGGCCATCATTGGGGCGATTTTTCAGTGATTCTTTTGTGTGATGTGAATAAAGCATAATGACATATTTTATTAGAGGGCAAATAGCTGTTTGTTAATGGAAATGATTTGAAATCCAAGAAACTAGGAGCTAGGAGCATGTTTTCAGTATCAGCATGAATTCAAATGTATTTTCTTTTAACTCTTTATAAAAGAAGCATAGAAATCAAATCTAAACTTAGTATAATATATTTAATGATATGTGCAAACACAGCATTGATTAATTGCCTCAAATGTTTTCAATGCTACACCATTTCATTTGTTACAGCAGTCTGCTAAATTTATGCATTTCTTATTTAAACTCTTCTTTCCTGGGCATACAGTGTTAGCAAGATTATGTGGCTTGTTCCTCATTTACTGGGGAAAAAAATCATCTTTGTAACTTAAGCAACAATTAAGGGCTTTATGAGGCACATTTTCATTGCACACATTGTAGAACACAGTGCACTGGCATTATTATTCCTGAAAGTACATGCTTGAATGTATCTATCAAGACCCAAATGTCAGCTACTGAATAGATTATGCATAGTTATCCAAAACAGAATATAGATACATAAAATCTCAGCAACAGAATACTCAATTTCTGAGAAAAGATTTTTATTAGATAACTGCACGATACTTTTGAAGAACAATGCAAATGAAAAATTCACATATGAACCTTAGACTACAGTGGTGTTTAAAATAGCAAACTGCTTTGTCATTTTTGAAGGACAGGTTATGACTAGAGTAAGAAAGCTGGGCTTTGCATTTTGTTTTTATTTGAATATTGTTCAAAGTTGGAAAAAAAAAAAGGGGGGGGGGGATTACTAGGGGACATCTTTTGCTGAATTCCACTGATGTAAATCTGAACTAACTTGATGGAAAATAATGACGTGACTTTGGATATCCAAGGAAAGTAGAAGCCTTGTGAACCTCTGTGAAACTTTTACCAATAAGTTGGAAACCTAAGCCTCTTCTAGACTCCTCAGATAATGAAGCCAAAAATTTAACACTACCTTAGGAGTATAGCAATGAGAGATTTTTTGGCATGACTCTGATTTCATTCCATTTTGACAAAGATCCAGCTGTTGAACTTTGATTAAATTTGACCCAATTTCCAAACACATGAGTTAGATGAAATGTAGACCTAATGGATACATATGAAATGACTGATTGAAGTAAACTCAGTTTTAAAAGCATGTTCAAATAAATAATACACGCACATGGTGGGTGTAATAGGAAGATATAGTAAGGGATCGTATCTTCTACATTTCTTCTACAATTGCATATGATACATGTATCGCATTTCAAAACCACAGCTTCAAAGGCCACCATAAGAAAAATTAAGCCAATTCAACATACACTGAAAATCTGGCTCATCCCATATACCCAGTCTGAGTTATTTACAAACTTGAGGAAGAAACTGTGAATGGGCACTTCCTCTTCTCACATAGGGCCTATAGCTTCTCTGCTGTTGCAAGATGTAGATAAGTTTGGTATTCAGGTTCACTGTTTGACCCATTAAACTGGTATTGAGGTATAATTTGTGTGTTTTCCCAGTACGGTTGCACATAGAATGGGGTTCATTTCCACAAGTTTGAATAAATTTATCCAGTTCAGTGAACCTGTTGTTAAGCTTAGCAAAACTCAGTAGGTGGCTTTAAAGTCCTGTAATTAGCCCATTACATAAAATCTGTACTTTAGATTTTTGCACATTGGTTAATAAGTATAATGTGCTTCGTATATATAAATAACATTACATTAAATGATGCAATATAAAGGAATTAAAGGCCAAAGTAGTTAAATAAAATACTTGAAGGAGATCTCAAATTAGCATGTTTAATTCCAACTCATTGAACAGGAAAAGGCTTTTTTAGCCTTACTGTACCAGTTCTATACAATGTGCAGAATAGCAGATATTTAGTCTCCATTTTACATAAGGTCGCTGTCATCCCTGACCTCTGCGTGACTTTGGAAAAATGTTCTAATTAGCTTGTTTCTTTTAAAATCTAATCATTACAATGTCTAAATATAGTCATGAATTACTAAGACAGCACTTGCCTCAACAATTTTTCATAGTTTGTACATAGCTAATTAATTCTTGATCCTTAATTTTTGCTTTCCAAATTAAATATGTGAGGAAAATGAAGTCTACAGCTAATTAACCCGTGCAGTGCTTACTGTTTCATAGTAAAAACACTTACCTTAAAGTTCAAGCTTTTCAGTAGCTATAAAAGTAAAACACAGCTTTGAATCCTACTGCAATAGGTCAAAGTTCCACTTCAGTCTCACAGATTATTATATTTGTTAGCTTTAAATGTTGAAAAAATTATGTAACCAAAATCCCAGACTTCAGTTTTTCTTTAAATCTATTGATAAATTCCATTATATGAATTAATATATTGAAAGGTAATGTTAGATATATAAACTTTTTTTTTTTTTAATTTGTATATAATGAATACTATGTAGCATATAGAGATTCAACATTATCAGTGCATGAAGAAATATATTTGAGAAGTTTTGGATAAATGCACATATGCATACATACATGCATCTGTCTATCTATACTGCATCTATCTATCTATATGGGGAAACAAAACAGTATTTTGGAGTTACATGAAATATTCAGCAATAATATTGCAGCCAAAGGAAACTTGCTCAGATTTGATCTCATGAAAAACTCAGTAGTCCTGGATAGTTTGCCAAGATTGATAAATACACAGATTCTAGTGGATAACCTGTCCTTGTTTATGTGTTTATATTGAATTAATAGTAAATCAATGGTTTCACTTGATCTCAACCTGAAGCCAGATGTCATTCAAAAGCCAGATCTCATTCAACTGTAATCATAGGATTCATCAGCAAATTCACAGAAAAAGCCTAGATAAATATCTTTATGACGCTCCACAAAAAGAAAAGAGAAGGTTGAAAGTGACAAATTTCACACATCTTACTACGCTTATTGTGGTATGGCAAATAAAACTACTCCAATTTCTGTTGTGTTCTGTTTATCTTGTGCCATTTTATATCATCATCTTTGAGTGCCTTTGACCTTTTTTTCCATTTAATTTATTGCAACTGACCCTATACTGCTCTAAAGTTGTCGCTAAATTGTTCATTTTACTGACAATCTGAGTTTAAAACCAATGCAATTGCTTCCTTATATGTATCTCTACATTGTCTCCCTTTTTCTCATATACATTGACATCTGGAGGATTTTTGTCCTTTGGCAAGACATATCCAGCCTTGGAGCTACTTCCATTCTCAGTCATACAGATGCATTTCCTGCTGGTTTCACACAGAGCTGACATCATAAAACTGGAGCAAAATTTGGTCTCTGGTATAAGCAGTAATATTTCTTGTAGAACTATTTGGACTATGTTTGGAGGTAACAGAAATGTTGAAGAAAATATCGCATGTGGTACTAGTACATCAGAAAGTAAGACTAAGATGTGGAATGGCTTGCATTGATTGAGTATTCTGTAATTTGTGCAAAACTAATCAATTCAATAGTTCAACAATTAAAAAAAAAGATGAGAAGAAATAGCAGAAAGGGAAGCAATCGCTAGAAGACACAAGACAAGCCAGGTGGATCTTCTTTAACTTATTTCATCCTGATATATTCCCAACCCTTCATCATGTCTTGTAAATACATGTCCTTTAGTTACCTCTGAAGGCTGGGTTAATGCTCTGTTATGTTATTCTCCAACACCTATTTAGACTTTTTTTTTTCCTGACAAATTTGAATCGAATCTGTTAAGTACACCGTCAATTACACTTCTTTATACTATGGATCTGCTTAAGTGAAAGAGTTAGGAAGTCACAGCATATGGGTTATTTTTATGAATGGAATACTTGATTCAGTTTCTTAATCGACCATGTGCATGAAGTCTACTTGTGGGGAAAAGTAACATGTAAGGGTGAATCTGCAAGAACATTGAAGGGAGGCAGTTATGGACAGCAACTACAAAGCCGCCTTTTTCCCTCCCTAAATATATTACTACTCATTACCACCTAGCAGTAAGCTAATGAACTGAAGAATGCCACCTTGCCTACCAGCCATAACTCTCTGTCTTACAAGAAGTAGGAGCCACTAATGAGCAGAGCACACCGAATCAAATATTCTACTTGTAAAAAATTTTCTAATGGAAGATGAGGAAAAGTGTTTGTGTTCACTAACTCATTTCGTAAATACACATATCATATTATCAAGCAATGCTTGACCACAGTCATCCTTGCACATCTTTGGAAAGAAACTGTATTTAATTTACAAGATAGATGGGTCTTATTGTAGATGAAGAGGGGGTTTTCCCCGGCAAATAAATTGAGCTCAACAGGGCACTTTTAGTTCCCTCTTTCTAGAAATGGATAAGCGTGTACAAGTAGATGACTATTTGCCTGAATTTAGACCCCTGAATATACACATGGCAATAAGTTAAAGTTTTCTCAAGTGGTGAGAACTGTGTATATTTATTTTGAAAATCAGGTCTATACAGTGAATTAGGTGCCCATCTTTTGGTTGTATACACATTGCTAAATATCATCTCAGGCTTGCCTCTGCATCATTTCTAAGGTTCCTGTATCTCTGAAGCTTATCAGTGGTACCTATGAAGCAGCAAAGATATAGAATTTTATTTTTGGTTGCTTTTGGATCAAGAAATAATTAGTAACATTGTAGCTGGAAGTCCAAGTTTAAGGACTTTGGCTGACTAGTGGTTACATTATTTTGGGCTATTTAGAGAATTAACTGTTGAAGCACAGAAATTTATAAATAACGTGGTCATAAAGGCAGCTAAGGTGGGGAAAACTGGTGTAGAAGAAATTGTGGTTCCTTCAGTTCTGTTTTTTGGCTGAACAATACTACTGATGGCTGCCAAGGCTTGCTTTAGTTAAGTCCTTAGTTTTCCTAGATATACACATTGATTTTAAAATGTGTGCTTTTAACAATCCTTGACTACTTTTCCTTATACACTGTATTAAAGACTAAAAGGCACACCAGAGCAAAGACACTGAAGAAGCGGCGTGTTCTCTGTTGCTCCACCGATTGTGCTTTCCCAAAGTTGAGAGAAATAAAAGTCCATTTCAAACTTCCTTTTCATACTGGAGCTTTTGCAATACATATTGAAAACATGTTATCTGGGAACATTTTGTATGGACCTAACACAAAAGACAGATTTTTTTTCTTACAACTATTATTATGAAGGCACTGGTCATGACTGGATAATGAAATATGAGTTGAACGTTTTATCTAAATGTAACAGACTAACCAGAAGTGCTCTAGTACATCCAATTATCATCACACTGCCCAGCACCTGGCAAAGACAGAACTAATACATAAGATACGCTACATGAATTTATGTAATGTGTGTGATAAGTGTTGTTTGATCTTTTGAATTAATATTTTGAATCGTAGAACTTTTAAGTATCCTGGGGAGGTTCGAATATCTTACTGAGTCTGCTGCTTTCTCCGTCTTCTCCTGCTAAGACAAGCTTTCTTTATTCTGTGAATCTAATTATGGATACCTCAAAAAGTCAAACAGCATATAGCTCACATAGCAATTAACTCACATGTTTTCATCTAATATCCTGGGATGGTTGAAAGCTAGAAGCTAGTCCCATGGATTCCATTGGGACAGCTAGAATTTTTATTTCCAGTAGTACAAATCTCTGGGAGACAAAGAGTTTGTTACTGCAAAGTAACTGACTTTAGAGAATATAGCTCAGCAGAGGAACTAGCCGAAGATTTTTTTCTAGCTGTTCGCACAATGTGAGAACTGCAAACTTAGGGGAAACTAAACAGTGACCACTCTCCAACTCAGGTGAGGACACATTGGTACTCAAACGAATACGATGTTTGAGTTAGAAGGGAAGTTTCTGTGGTAGATCAGTTTCTTTCAAAAGTACAAAGACTATCTGAACTTTCACAGAAAATATCATGGTAGGCAGAGAGCACGTCATGCTGCCAAAAATATATGGTAAATATGACGCTGCAGTGTAATACATTACCACCATCACTGATGTGGAGCCTGTGCTTCTACCAGCACATAAACTCATGGAATCTGTTTCTAATATCATTGAATAAGTTAACAGAAAAATTTCTGTATACAGCATTAATAGCAATACTTTTGATTTATAAAATACTCATTCTAGAAGCTGCTGAAGATCTAAAACTACAGTTCTGTTCATTGGTAATTTCTACACTTGTTCTACTCATTTTGTGGGCTAGTTGTTCATCTATCAAAAAGATCCATTAAAATAGATATTAGATGATAAGAAAAAAGAAAGATTACTAAAAAGAGTATGACTTCTTAATACAGAATATGATGTAATTGTATTTCTTATGGTCACCAGCAAATTTTATTTTACAGTAATTCCTTCTAAAGGTATATGAAATACAAACTGACAGCTTTTAGCTCAGGATTGCAGCCAAAACTCCCTGCAGACAAGACACCTTAATGAGGCGGAAGGAATTTTGAAACACACAATAACTGCAGAATCAGGCCTAAACAAGATACCAAGATCGCATTATTAATTTTAACCTATGTCAAAAAGAAACTATATTTATTACCAAAAAAGAAAAAAAGCCCCAAACACTATTAAAGCATGAAAATTGTGGAAAATGTTTGCCATTATTATAAGAACAGGAACAAGTTCTGTGAAAGAATCCTTATTTGCTGAGGCCATTCAGTTTCATGGACCATGTAAGAGAACAGTGCTTGTCTTCAGACTATGTCATTCCACTACCCAAGACATCACACTTTCCGAGGCAATCCTGCCAATGTGTGATTTAGAGAAGGGAGAATAGGTGGCTGGGAGGGAATAAGAGTGCAGGGAGAGAACTCACACAGCAGAGGAAAGTTTTAGATCAAGTAAGAGGAAGTTACGTATTCTAAATCGGTTATCTAAGCTCTTTTCTCTGTCAAATGTTCAGAGACTTATACTGGAAGATCCATTATTCAGGGCATAAATTTCCAGCACTGCTCTAGTGAAATGCGCAATGAAGCTTATTAATTTTTCCGAAACAAACTGTTCCTACTACATTCTAGCTGTCAGAACTTTCCACGCTTTCTCTGAAAGTGTTTTAATTTCATATTCACAAAACTTCTCCCACTTTAGCAAGTGAAGCACAAAAATTTCAATCCACTTAAAACTCAATGCAGGAATCTGGAAGGCCCAAGAGAAAGAATTTTGCATCTCTTTTTTCTCAGCACAAAACCTTTAAAATGTGTAAATAAAGCACCAATTAGGTTTACCATTCCAGAGGATAATGAGAAGTGCCCATCAAATATGCTACTTTCTTAAAATGTTTTGATTTAGCAGGGTAAATTCCAAACACCGTAGTAGCTTCCAGAGTAAAACCTGATTGCACTTACATGTCACATTCATAAAAAAG
>VXBL01003905.1:180246-194307 GCA_013400195.1 Aramus guarauna
AAAAAAAAAAAAGGAATGAAGAGAACATTTTCTGGTTTTGTTCCTCTGCGGAGGCTCTATTCAGCAAATCCTGAATGCACAGCGTTTCACTGCTACATTTATTATGCTGAGAGGTCAAGTATTACACAGCATCTTGTATTACGCTTTGCATGCTAAGTATTTCACTTCACAAATTGACCCTTCGGTGTACTTACTACATAATGCTCTAAAAACCCAGCTAAAACGCAGGACAATTAGCAATACTTTGGCTCCCGCTTAACAATGGGAACACCAATGTAGGTGATTGCATTTACAGTGTTGCTTTCTTCACAAAACATTTTTGACACATTAAAGGTACTTTGGAATTGTGCAGTACCAGTCGCCTCTCTCGTGAATGGCTTTTCCAGCATGTACCGAGAGAAACAGTTACTGTAGTTTAGGGCTTAATTGAAAAGAATTCAGGCACGGCCCTATGAAGCACCAATTAGAGGGATATTATATCATAAAAAGCTGTAATATCCATTTTCAGGCTTGTTCACCAGCCAATACAAAGTAGGGCACGGCTTAAAAAGGGACGGAGCTGCAACTCGGGAGAGCGGGATGTTTCGGGAGGAGGAGGAGGAGGAGGAGGAGGGTGGCGGCGGCCGCCGTCTCTCGCGTCGGGCGGCGGGTCCGGTCCGGCGCGATGATTTACGAAGCGCTGTTTTTGTCCCGCAGATAAGCCTCAAGTGCGGGTTTCTCAGAATTACCCGGTGCAAGGCCTCACGAGAGAAGGGGAGCCGCTGGAACTGACGTGCGCAGCTTTTGGAAAGCCACAGTAAGTTGGACGCTTCCCCCCAGGATGGGCCGGGTCGTTCCGGCGGCGGTGGCGGCGTGCCGACGTCGTTTGGCCTCCGTTGCAATCGTTCTCCGCCGCGAAGGCGATGTTAACGGGGCGCGCGAGAGAGAGATGCTTTCTGCACCTGAGCGCCCGCTGCGCCGTTCAGGCGGCCGTTTTGGGTTGCTTGGGTTCCCAAAGNGAATATATATATATATATTTATTTATTTATTACATTTTATTTTAACCGGGAGGAAACGGAAAGCACAGAAGGGGAGCGCGGGAAGCCAAGAAGCCCTGAGCCGTGCCCCGGCCGCGGTGCTACTCCGTGCCTCTGTGCCCTGCCCCGGGGCGCGCTCCTCCGCAGGGACCGCCCTGCCCCCCCGGGCGCGGCCGGACGCTGGACGGGTGCTGGACGGGTGCCATTCTGCTGGCTGAGGCAGGGCAGCACCTCACCACCCTTTTTACTGCCCCGCACGGGTGTCATGTCCTTGCCTCCGGCAGGTCAAGGGCCTCCCGGGTGCCGTTGCCCCACCTCGGGAAGGGCAGCACCTCACAAAGACCATTTTACTACCTCAGGCGGGCAGGTAACTCCAGGGTGACCTCCAGGGTGCCACTGTCCTCCCTCAGCAGGACAAGGGACACATGTAGGGATGCCAACTGTAGGATCTACCTTTGAATTGGTTAAGCAACAGGAGCCCTGAACTTTCTGTGTCCTGCCCAGGAGAAAGTCCTCTCCCAACATTTCCTTGCCACCTACATAATGGTGATGCTCTTTGCGGTCAGGGTGGGGCCTGTGTGGGACCTTATACCACAGCCCAGGGCTAGGAGAGAGCACTGGAGAAGACTAAAGGCAGTTTTAGGCAAGGCCCCGGGACATGTTCGGTTTTCATCTGAGCTGCTGGGNCCTGGCAATCCCGAGAGCGGCAATTTCTTTGGGCTCATTGTGAGCGGAAAACAAACAAACATAAACTTATCGCCCCGAAAATTTTGGATTTCTCGTGTCAAGCTGCTAATAAAGCGACATTAATGGATCAGCCCCGCGAAGTGTCTCTTCACCGCCTTTAAAGTATCTTTCGAGTGCCTCAGGGAAGCCGAGGCGGGCCCNCTGGACGGGTGCCATTCTGCTGGCTGAGGCAGGGCAGCACCTCACCACCCTTTTTACTGCCCCGCACGGGTGTCATGCCCTTGTCTCCGGCAGGTCAAGGGCCTCCCGGGTGCCGTTGCCCCACCTCGGGAAGGGCAGCACCTCACAAAGACCGTTTTACTACCTCGGGAGGGCATGTAACTCCAGGGTGACCTCCAGGGTGCCACTGTCCTCCCTCAGCAGGACAAGGGACACATGTAGGGATGCCAACTGTAGGATCTACCTTTGAATTGGTTAAGCAACAGGAGCCCTGAACTTTCTGTGTCCTGCCCAGGAGAAAGTCCTCTCCCAACATTTCCTTGCCACCTACCTAATGGTGATGCTCTTTGCGGTCAGGGTGGGGCCTGTGTGGGACCTTATACCACAGCCCAGGGCTAGGAGAGAGCACTGGAGAAGACTAAAGGCAGTTTTAGGCAAGGCCCCGGGACATGTTCGGTTTTCATCTGAGCTGCTGGGAGGATGTGGGCTATCATATGATATGTCATACGTCCTCTTCTTTCAGCCCCATACCATGCCTCTGCACCTGGAAATGCCCGGAGAGCATCCTCGGGGACAGCCGTGCAGTGGGCCTGCCTTTGGCCTGTGAGAAAGGCACACTGTTATTGTGGCTACATGATTCCCTATCCAGACCATTTCTAAGGTTTACCAGAGTATTTCTAACTGGCATATCTCCTTGTGTTTGATGAATTTAAAAGAAGTGGAAAGAGAAAACTCAGGTGCGAAACTCCACTTCTGTTCAGCACCGGCGAGCGTGGTTTTTACTGGGGCATGCAGCATGTCTCCTGCCTGCTCTTCAGCCCGTGGTTACAATAACTTGTTCCTGGCTCCTTCACAGCCAGTGATGAAAGGGTGAAGTCCAGCATCAGTACAACTGGTGGAGAAAAGATTTTCGCTGTGGCTTCCTGAAAACATGGTGAATGGGTACCTCAGGCTATATCCCTGTGAAAATACAGGCCCTCAAGAGGAACAACAAAGGCTGTGTTACAGAGTTACAACACATCTGATGCCTCTTCTGTCAGCTTGTCTCAATCCATGTATTCTCTTCCTTTCTCTTTTTCCTCGAAGCGCTGGCACCGGGTCTTTAGCACTGTCCTGGTAACACAAGTGGTGCTAGGATCATGGTATGAGGAAGGACGAGGACTAACAGCAGGAAACTAAAGCTAAACGATGTGGAGGGAGGGGACTGCTGGGGGCAGGGAGCTGTTGGACGAGCGTACAGTCTGGGGAGCACTATCCCCCTGCGATCCCAGCTCCTGTTACACACACTTCATGTGCTTAAGAGACATCCTGTAAATGATAAAGCAGAATTTTTCCTCTGAAGTGAACGTGTAAAATAGCACATGTCAATGGAATATGGTTCCATCAGAGCTCCTCTGTCTTGCTCTCGAGACAGTCTTCATGCATAAAGCACTGTTGTTTGTGAAGAGGAAGAGCTTTGAGGGCTGATAGCAGCTGTAAACTCTAGAGTGGCCCTGCTTTAGCAAGTGCAAAGTCACATGTTTTCCTCTACTAAGGGCTTCTCGGAACTGCACGTAGCAGTGAGTCATGCTTTTTTTGCCATACTTAAATTTGTGACAGCTCACTTCAGGTCAGGCAACTTAATACTTTCACATGAGCGGCCGGTGGTTCAACTTTGGCAGTGCCAGTGGCGTCTAATGGCAAACTTTTCAGCATCTGCACACAGCCCTACCTGTCTTAACCCTAAATTAAATATTTTGAACAAGCTATAAACAAATATAAGGAGCCAAACTCGGCTGCGTGACCACTCTCTGTGGGCAAATGGTATTAGGGGAGCAGTGTGTGATGATGGTTTTCATACTCTGCTTAATTAGAATTTAATTAGAAATTAGGGATATTCACCATGGTCACAAACTGCAGCTGTTTTAGCTCGCTCTTCTCAGTGTAGTGTTAGATAGACTGTTGCAAGTACACAGCGGTTATGTACCTCAGCAGCCAAAGCAATAGAAACCTGCTCTGCTGCATGTGCAGGAGTAACCAAATGTGCAGAAATCTGGGCTTTAAGTTGAAGGGGGTTATGTATGGTACAAAATTGGTACTTGCAGAGACCTGCAGCAAGACTCTTGTTGGGAGGCCTATGTGACTTGTAAAGATTCAGTGTGGTTGTAAAATGTGACGTAACTGGCATTAACCAAAATATATTTTTCATCTGCCTTCTGGAGAAAAATATTTTTCTGTAGATCAGTTAATGCGATCACATAGCTGATGAGATGTGGCTGGTCTTGATGGAAAATAAGTGTTTGAAATTACATTAATAAACCTATATTTTTCTGGTACAGCACGTATCTCATTGCACCTTGTCTGTACTTCTGAATCCCTGGTTTAAAAGCAACAGTTAACCTTTATTCCTAAGAAAGAGAAGAATTACTTAAACATTGGTAAAGGTTGGTTTGCACCATGACAAGCTAGCTACATCAGTTGACAATAGCCACAATGTGGTGTGGAATGGATAAATGCCTCAGCAACACATCACTTGACAGAATGATGCACATGCTGATGAGTCCATTGAAAAACACAGGCTAGTTGTACTGTAGAGCTTGAGGAAACGATGATGAAATATTTTTAAGACACTATTTTTATGTCTGCCATGTTAGAATCAAGTTTTAATGGGCATGCAAGATAGATGTATGCTGAACATCACGTAGACTTATCTTCCCTCAGCTGTAATGTTAATCCCAAACCAAACTACAGACACGAAAAAAGGAGGACAAAAATATCCAATAAGGAAATTCTAAGAAGGAACAAGCTTGCAACAATCAGCAAAAGTAAAGAAAAAGACAGAGAAATAAGTATCTTTGTACAATCAATCAAAATTCTGTATTATGTATGTCTGTATTGTTGGTTGCTACATTTGCGATTTTTATTTATAAAGTATTTCAATTACTTATAAAGACTTACACAGCTAATCAGTTAGAACTGACATACATTTTGGCTAAATACCTATAATTACAGTTGTTTCATACCTGAGCCCCTGTTACTGATGTTGTGTAACAAGCAGTCCTGATTGCTGACATCAGCCCACTTAATGTTCCTGCATTTATGTGATAATTAGATAAAATCAAATAAAGACTTTCTAGTAACTTCATAAAATACAGCAAATATATTTACTGAGATTAGTGTAGATCTAAAGTATTATTTATGCCTTCACCTTTTTCTGTCAGCAAAAAGGAGCATGAAAATACATAAGTGTTATAGCTAGGAAATGCTACTTTTTAAAAAATATGTTTTCCAGTGTAGCAGTGTACAGGTCTGTGATATGTGAAGTAAGATTTGTAGACATAGTATCTTTGATTATACCCACCATGTAGGAAAAAAACCCAGACAATTCAAGGTTTTGTGCTTGGAAGCTTTCTGCTTTTCCCAGCTCCATCAGCTCTCACACCCTTAGGCCACCATTGCTATGACATGAACATTACATGTTTGTCTTGACCTAGAATACACAGAGAACCAAACTAAGGTGCCCTTATAAACGAACATGTGGAAATTATGGTCTGCTTAGAAATGAAGCCTCAAAGATATTTTAGATTATCAGCTTGTTCAGAAGATGCTTCAGATGTGTGAGGTTAGAAAAGCTGACAAAAAGAACCTTCGGTCATTCTAAATAAGGCAAAACTGAGTGGCAGATTTGGATTGAGTTATAGATATTTCTATTTAAACGGGAAACCTCAGAGTGTCAGTTATTCAGTGCATGCTACGAGTAAAATATACGGGTAGCGTACATGACACAGAGCATCACTTTTAACAGAGCGATAAAAACACATTTGTTTACTCCACGGTGAAATTCAGTGTGGAGCAGTCTGCAAAGGGAGTTTTTCCCTACGTTAGCCCGGCAGTCTGGACGTGCAGGGGGTGTGAGCAAAGCGACCGCTCTGCAGCAGTCGCTCCATGCCCAGTGGAAGCCAGCGGGCAGGGTGCTCTCACCCAGCATTGGCCGTGCGCACCCAAGGCGACCACTGAACCCAGGAACAGTCAGTAGTGGCTTGCATTTTCTCCTTCAGTCTGCGGGCTAGAGGAGATTAGCACTGCATCCTGTCAGGCTGTATACAAACAGGCAGTCGAATTCCAGTCCTCAAAGCTTTCTGCTCTCCCCTGTTCAAACCTTTATTTCACTGACTCTGTCACTCAGTCCTCCTAAAGCTCATCCCGCTAGACACTCCGTGATTGGGTCCTAGCCTTTTGGATCAGTTTGCTCTTAAGCTTCCCTTAGTCTGAGTAAGCTGCAGCGCTGCTTCTTTCCTTGACATCTCTGACATGTATCCTAGGCATCTGCTTTCTGTCTTTAATCCCTTTACAAAAATGGGTTCTTGCTGGCCACCTGCCATAAGCCTGCAAGAGCAGCTTTGGCTTACCAGGCTTCTCATTAAAGTGAGTACCCCAAGCTCCAACTTTCCAGGCTCCGGTTTATCACTTCCTGGGCACATGTAACAGTTAAAGTAAGACAACACAAAGTGTGTGAAGATTTCAAACTCAGCCACTCTATAACTGAACTAATACAGCTGTAGACAAAAATAACAGACGTTTACAGGTGTTTCTTCACTTCATCAGTCTTGTGTGTCCTTCACATTTGGGTGAGAGTAGCTCTGCAGAAATCTTTGCCTTTCCTATCCTGCCCTCATAAGTTTTTCCTGGAATTGTGGAATTTCCCTTCTGTATATCCATTTTCTTTTTCCTTCAGCTGATCTTGTAGTTAAACAGAAGCGTTCTGCTTTGGAAGTATGTCCATCTGTTCTGCCCCGGCATCCTTTGTCCACATGCAAGTTATCTTGGAGTGACCCTGCAGTCTTTCAAACTGTGTGGTTTAAAAGTATTCCTGTTAGCTCCTTTTCTTTTTCCAAATCCTTCAGAAAGGCTGGAAATAAATGGTTTCAGCCAGGATATGGCCATTCCATTGCCTCAGAATTACTTTTGGTTGTTTCTCATTTGGTAGATACATGGTAGAGCCATGATGAAAAACAGCCAATTCTGCAGCCTTTAAGATAAAGCAAAGGCATAGTGGTTTAATAAAATCAATGACAATTTTCACATTATATACAGATTCTCCAGGTTGTCACAAGGGCATTTTAACTTCTTGTGATTTTATCAGGAAACTCCTAATATTTATGTTTAGCTTAAATTTCTGTTTTCTGGAAGCATATGGCTACATAAAAAGACCAGCTTTCATTTTTTCAGAAGATTCTCATGTGAACGTAACCAGAGAATGGCTGTGTTGGATCAGATCCAGCTAACCCAAGACACGGAGTCTGACAACGTTCAATAGCAAACTCTCAGAATCTAATAGATAGGGAAGTACAGCGTGGTACTACTGTGGTGTCACTTCCACATCTAAGCAATCAATGGCTTAATGATTTCCTGAAGAGAAAGTTGCACTGAGGTCGTGCTGTGGCTAGTAACCACATGAAGATTTTAGTTCCATAAATTTGTCTAGGCTTTTTTTAACCCTTTTGTATGCCTGGCCCTACAAAATCATGCATCAATGAATTCCATAATAAGATTGTGCAGTATTTCTTCTTATTACTTTTAAATCTGCTACTTCATCCTTTCACTGGATGCCCTATAGTTCTTCCTTATTCACCTCCTTCATGTCATTCTTTACAGGTCTTACAACTGAAGAGTCTTAATGTATTAAACTAAGACTTGGTAAGAAACTATGTTATCCTTGTCATAATTCTCAGAGGGGTTTTTTGTGGGGTTTTTTGTTTGTTTGTTTGTTTGTTTGTTTTTCTGAATCTATTGTAGCCTTGCTATATTCCTTTGTGGTGGGTTCACTGCAGGGCTGTTATTCATTGACAAGGACATACTTTCTGTTTTCTCCTCTATCCCCTCCAGTAATTCTTAACGTATCGTGTACCCCATATGTCATTTCTGATGAAATGACCACCAAGAGTTCCTTCCTGCACAGCTGGATAATTTGCAGCCTATCATTGTGCACATAGATCTCTATGTCAGGGGACTGTTTTTGTTCAGGTCTGTTACTTTGCATATATCAACATTAGGTTCATCAGCCATTTTAGTGGACACTTACTAAAAGTCCTGAGATCTTTCTACAACTGTCCATAATCAGCTTTAGTTTTGAAGAACTTGAATATCAGCAACAGTCTGTCTTTTCTCATGGCACCCCCCTTGTTCTCATCATTTATAAGTATTCTGAACAGATAACTAGAATGTACTGGTAACCTACTTCCATATTTTTCATCAACATGGTAAAAGCTAGACATTTGTTCCTGTCCTTTAAGCAGAGAACTTACCCTCTTATGCCAGGACAGCTTCATTTTGGTCTTTGGTAAAGAACCTTATCAATTTTTTTTTTTTTTTTTTTTTTTTTTTTTAATCTGTCATACACTCTGTAGCCAATATATAAGTGTTATTTTTTTTCCCCCTCAAGTAATCCTGGAGTTACTAACTGCTGCTTGCTTAGAAAAACTGGTGGGAAAAACCAAACATTCAGATTTAGTAAATGCATAAACAGGATCCTACACATATGTTAAAAATTGTTATTTTAAAGCCTGTTTTGTAACTTTTCAATGATTGGTGTTGGCAATGCAACTAATTGCATGTAATTGGTAGTACTTTAGTATTATTTATTTCCCTTCCCATTCTGTATGGCTTTTATTATGCACGGCTACTTGTAGTTAGGAAGGAGGTGCCTCACTGAAAACTCATTTTACTGAACTAAACCCTTAGATTTACTCGAAAATTGAAGGGGATTTCCAAAGTTCCTGGACTTTGCATTAGTCCTGTGCAGAAGGCAGAGTATCAGGCTCTGTAAGCCAAAGCTGCTTTTCCTATGCAAAGAACTGAATGGTGTGGAATGCTATCATTACTAGGCACTCATAGTATTGGAGATAAATGTAGAGAGGGAAACTGTAAGCATACTTATAAATATAGAAGGCTTAACTGTACCATTAATCCACAGTCACCAAAAAAAGGACCGCATTGAATCAGAGGATGTGGGGATACTGTGCTTCCAAAAGTGCCGGGCAATATAGCTGCTAACCACGTGGACCTTCCAGCAAGAGATCCTCTCTGTGTCCCTATCCTGCTCCAGGTTTCCCACATGTAGTGTGTGATAACAGGCAAGATGGACAGAAATATCAGGAAAATGCAAGGACTGAGAGAGTTTCAGTTACCAAGTCATCCGTGTGCCATGGCCCTCATTAGCCATTGAGCCCTGGCTACGGCAGTACTGATCCTGACACTATTTTAGGAAGTGGAGGTGCAGAAATTTTGTACAAGCTATAGCATGTACCTTTTAGAAGCAATCCTGAAATTGGGGATATAGAGAAGACAAGTTTGCTTTCTTAGTGTTTGTGCCTTCTCTGCTATTGCTTTTGTATCACAATTTAAAATATCAATATCTATACTTCACTGCAGCTTGCTATTTTGATAGAGAAATGTACTTGACTCCCTACAGCTATTGCAATTGGAGGGGGATCTGATTAGGATGCTTTTCCTAATTAAGTGATATCACCTAAAGTGAGTTTCCCTGCCATTGTCTCACTGCAGTGTAAAAATAACAACAGAGGAGAATCATTTGGTTATTTTATTTTCCTGATTAAAATGTCTTTACTCATTCATATTTTACAGGGTAAAATTCCATCTTAATGAAAGACTGAGGGTCAGTTTTCTAACACAGCTAATTATGTGTCCTCATACCCCAATCACAGTTAGGGCTCAATTTCGTGAATTCAGCAGCAGCACGTCTCAGTAGATCCATACGTAAGGAGAAAGCCCAAGGTGGATACTCAGCCACCAGAGATCAAACAAAGGGTCCTTCAGAGGAATTTTTGTCCGCAGTCAAGTCTGGGAGAAAGCTCCGTGTCGTCCCCTCCCCAACCAAAGGCAGCATAAAAGCAGGTGTTTGCTGTGTGCCTGAACTTCTTTGACTTCAGTTGATTCTGTGCATTTCCAATTCAATTTTTATGTTTTTGCTTTGGCAATAAACCACTCTCTCCCCAGGGGAAACACTCCTCTAGAGTTTTCTCCCCTTCTGTGCTCTTTTTAAAGGCCCAGCTGAGCCCATATTTGACCAAAATTCTGCTCTCCTAACCCATGCAGGTAGTTCCATGGAACTGGTTGGCCAAATAAAGGGGGTTTGGAGCATCTTTCCATGTGTTTCTTGTTAATAAATAGAAACAGGATAGATGAGCTCTGTATTTTATCAGCACTCTGTCTTCAGTTAACTGTCTTATT
This sequence comes from Aramus guarauna, assembly GCA_013400195.1. Taxonomy (NCBI): domain Eukaryota; kingdom Metazoa; phylum Chordata; class Aves; order Gruiformes; family Aramidae; genus Aramus; species Aramus guarauna. The sequence continues at coordinate 190,398 of VXBL01003905.1, forward strand.
TAGGCATCTGCTCATGAAGTTTCACAAGAAATATTGTTAAGACCTTTAAAGTTAAAAGGCATGGACTAAAAAGAGATGTTTCTCCCAGAAAGAGAAACAGTTTGTTTTGGCAAAAGAGCTGCTTTATTTAAGAAAATGTTAAAAGTTGAATGTATTAAATTGTCTTTTTAATTAAAGAATTGCAGGCACAGCTGTTGGATCCAAGTCCTGCAGATCTTCTGGCCAAATACCATATTTATGGAAATCTTGCCCAAAACGGCTTCAGGATCAGGCCCAGTCAGATAGATTTTGTAAATATATTATCAGGTGATGTTCATTCATTCATTTCTTGTTTGTTTACTTGTAACACTAAAATTTATGTTGCTTCTATTTCTTCTCATAATTGTATGCAACACACCTTACAAAGCAGTTTTCTTTAATATCAAAGTTGAAGTGGGATTTCATACGGCTCACTCATTTCATTCTGACTAGTAGTATTCCATATAGAATATTTCATCCCTGTGCTGCTGTCTTCTGTGCCTTTGTGCCTGCATGCTTAGCCATTAATGGAAAAATAGACTTTCCTGCAGTTCTGGGTTTTCTTTCTTCTACTTCCTTTCCCAGTTCTGTTGTTTTTATTGATTCTATTACAATAAGTAACACACAAAAGAGAAGATTAAGGCAGAAAGATTTCCCTGGTCCATCAATAAATTTCCTAGGCTTCATTAGCTGTAATTTCTTGAAAAGACTTAGAGTTACATTTACATTATGTAAATAAAATATATAATCCAAGGGAACAGCTCTTTCACATTCAATAATGTGTACCAAAAATAATTTAGCTGAAGCCAGTGGCTTAAAATTTGTACGAGAGAGCAGAAAACCAGGCTGGTGTACAAAATGGCAAATTCTTGTCACTTCTGCTTAGGCAAAAATCTAGAGAAAGACAGCTGTGAGAGTTTTGTCCAAATAAGATTTTTGATCCTCAGCCAAGGAGCATGAAGAAGACCAGAATTAAGTACCAGTATTTTCTAGATAGAAGTGTTTGACAGACTGCTCTGCGCTTGTGGGTTTTTTTTTTTCTTCAAATGTTTTTCCTTTCATTGATACAAACTGCACCAGATTCTCTCCTCATTAGGGGAAGAGAGTTTTGCCTGTTGAAAATGATGAGAAATGATGTGATTGAATCTTCTGTTTAAAAAATTGCTCATACAGTATGTCCTCTTCAGCCAAAGTCTAATCTCAACTTTCCACAACTTCACATCATTCCCTTTACAACTTTGCCCATCCAAAGGATTAAAACATTTTTACCTAAACCATTGGACCTTTTCCTGAGATATATTTGCTTTAAGAAACAATGAGTTCAGAGACAATTCTGTGACTACTTTAATAGTCAAAGTTGGCATTATGGCACTGACGTCATATTTACTAAAAAATGGTGTCAGCGATGTAATTTTTCATTAACCACTGATCATAAAATTGCCCTCAGTATTAAGAACATCAGGGTCTTTACAAGCAAGCAATGTCACATTCACCAATGTTTAATTGAAATACGAACATGAACGGCACAATTGTCCTGCTGGTCAGTTTTAAATATTTCCTGTAATAGGAGCATTAAATAATTTGAAGGCATATGCTCTATTGTAATAGCAGTTTATTAAATACAAATGAAACTTCAGAGAGGCTAAAGAGCAGTCTTTGAAAATGCATTTCATTCTGCTTTCAATTTTTGTTGCAAGGGTGTTTGGGTTCGGTTTTTTTGTTTGTTTGTTTCTTTTTTTCTTTTTTTCTTTTAGTTTTTTTCCAAAAACGAGCAAACTAATAATACAAGGTAGTTGCCTCTTAAAGTAGGAGTCCTTACATTCCCTCCTCCTAATTAATCCCATCCCCAAACCCCATTCACTTGTGCAATAAAGGTGGCCCCTGTTCAGTTGGCTCTGGTACATTTACAAATGATGGGCAGAAAATGTCTTAGAACTACTGATTTGTTGTTAGACCATGAAGAGTAACAAACGGTGAACAAATAAGAAATAACGTCTGAGGAAAACATGTTGTCAGGATTCAGAAAGTTCACAAGAAAGCTGTTCCGCTCAGCGTGGCTTTTTAGACAAAAGATTTTTTTTTTGTCTTTTGCATTCTTTAATACATATCCTGGCTTAAAAACAAGCTTCTGAGCTTAGAAGCACTGCTCCTGACCTCAAAAATAGTATATATTTATAAATAGATACACAGGGAATAATAAATCCCAAATCTTAAAATAATACCTTTTAAAGCAAATACTATGTTCTGATGTATTTACTAATAGTAATCCATGGACAAGCTCTGGCATTCTTCACAAAAGTGAAGTTGCAGTCACTTCTTTGGAAAGAAAGCATTTTAGACACTTCATCTCAGCTGTTAGGTAAAATGGGAAGCTGTTTGGTGCCTCTCTGAGACCGTAAAAAATAGTAAATTTTGCATGCCCGTTTGAAATGCATGATGCAGAGTCTCAACGTTTTAAGTACACATATTGTACAATCAAAATTAAAATAAATAAACAAAATCCATTAAATAGGGTGCTTCTCCCTGGCAAGTCACTGGCCTTATACAAGTAAACTCTACAGCCTCCTCTGAGTCAGAACATTAGTTGAATAGTTGCAATAAGAAGAGAGAATCAGATGCTATTTAAAGGCATTAAGCAAAGTGTAGATGTTTAATACAGGTAACTTAGCTGTGCATTCAGTTAATATGGAAATAATGATTATAATGTAGCACTTCATTATTTATAATGCATTAAATGGGGATTTTTATACGATGCCTTTACAGAGCAGACAGTTCTCTTGCGTAACAGATAACTAAAGTACACAAAAATTACAATAAATACAGAAAGGCTGAAAGATCTTTTAAAAAGCAATATGTATGATTTGATGATTAAGAATAGATATTATCACCTCCAATGCTAAACAAATAGGATTACAAACCACACCATTCAGTGGTTTAATCTCTGTTTTTATGGAAATTATTTAAAATCTCTTCTCTAGTGCGGGAAAGATTGTCTGAAATACCTCCATATTTTGAATGACTAAGCTATGTATTTTCTGGTTATTTTCTTCATGCAGTGTGGGAAATGTTTATTCTAAAGCCCAGATGAAGCACCGATGTGAGAAATGTTGTAAAGCATCTCATGTTGACTGGAGCTAATTAACTGTGATGCTCCAGTACTGTTCTCAGTTTTAAGCAGAACACCCAGCACAATACCTTTTATTTTGCTATTCAATAGATTTTTGCTTAAAACCAGATGAATTCAATATCTGTACATTTTTAACCCTTTTTTCCTTAAAATGTTCTTAGTAGATACACTAGAAATATGTCCAATGGCATGTTGCTTTTTCGGTTTTAAAATAAAGTATCATTTAATAAACTCATTCTGCTATTGTGCCCTTCTATAAGTACAGTGTACATGTGAAACATACTACTTTATGATTGCATTTCCAAATCAGAGCTACATTTTTAAAGGTATGCATACAAAGAAAAGAAGCCTAGACATAGAAAAAACTGAAAGAAAAATCAATTAGTTATTTCCTCTTTTTCCCTCATATACAAGCTAACCTTGAATCAGAAGTAAATGCTGTTATCCTGTACATCCTGTGTTTGCCTCTGTGTATCTGTGGAGATACATACATTCAGGGTGTTAGAAGCTGCAGTACTAAAAAGCCATTTCAGTGCTGGAGGAGCAGGCATTTTGTTATTGTGCAAATCAGATTGTCTTAATATTGAAGAGGTGTGAAATATGTAAGAATTCATGATTTACCTTTAGCTGGTGTGACTAATATTTTAACATCTAGAGAAAGTTCAGTGCAGTGAATTTTATTTAATATTACAAACCATCACTTCTAAATAATTTGATTAAAAGCATCTCATATTTCCCATCGGCTACACAAAAAAAAAAAAAAAA
>VXBL01003905.1:194358-208323 GCA_013400195.1 Aramus guarauna
CAAAACCAAAACCAACCCTCTGTAATTTTTCATCTGACTAGCTGCAAAATTACCTATCATCTCCATGCCACTTTCCAAATCCTTTATCCTTGCTTCAAAAGTGCGGTTTTATTTTTGCTGCCAAGTTTCTTCATTCCTGCCCATACCACCTCTAAAAGCAGAGTCAGAACAAGGCATTCACCTAAAACCGGAAGGTCTCAAACAAGTCATCTGAAGATTTTAAATTCAAGAACAGTTCAGCTCTGCATCACGTAGGAGCCTGTGCCCTGCCTGCAACGGGAGCTCTATCCCACTTGGAATCTGCATCTCTTGAGGCCGTATCTCGTGATCAGTTTGTGCTCACCGAGCTCACTGCCCCTCCGGAGCGTCAGATTCTCCTGATGCTTAGGAGGGCTGCGGGGACAGGAGGGACAGACAGCTGGCTAAAACACGCAAAAACAAACTCCAGAGCGAAAACGCCAGAGTGAAGGCTGTCAGCTGTTGGACTGTCGAAGAAATCAATCCCAGCTGAAATGCTATGTGTATTTTATGCTAACAGTAGGTAGGACCTAGCTGCTCCCCCATCCTTTCTCTCCATCCCCTGTTATGCCCCTCAGGCAACCATGACATATTCTCGGACCCCTATGAAATCACACTTCTATAAAGTGGAATTGGAGCTGAGAGGCCTCTTCAGGTTTGGGGTCAGTGAGAGCATACTACATCTTTTGTTTCTGTTATGCTGCTCCTGCTGCTTCTAGGGATTTGAGAGCAAAAAGAGGAAGGAGAGGCTTGTGACTGAGATGTTAGCTGCACAGCTTGGCAGGCTGCTTTCTCATTCCACATCATGCTACGGATTTCCAGAGGAGCCTTGAGCCTGTTTCTTCATCTCCCTCTAACTCAGGTTTCTCGTTCAGATAAAAGCCTTTTTCTCCCTCTTTTTTTCTGGTTGAGGCTGGGGCTGTTTCTGGGGTTTAGGCACTGCAGTGAGATGATTAAGCTCTACTTTATGTATACATCATCATCACCTTTGCACCAGAAAGTAGGAAACGTCGCAGGTCCTATGTGTGACAGTGATCATTCGTGGAGAAAGCAGAAATCCATTCCAGTTCTGATCATGGTCAGTTTTTCAGTCTTTTTCAGTCCACAGAAGAATATGCAGTAAAATCCCACCTTGTGGGGAGATTTCTGCAGAGACTAAGAAGAGAATAGAGACTACTTGTAATAAGTATCCCATCACCTATTCACATTAAATCCCTTTCTATGGTGTTAAATATTCAGAAAGAAGAATTCTACCCTTCAGGACATCCACTATGTTCCAGTTCTTCCATAACCTCCTGCCTCCTCTCTATTTTCTTTGGCTTTATGCTTTTCTTTTGGTTTTCCATCTTCCTCTTTCTCTACAGCCTTTTGTGTTCACATTACTATCACCAGCACTTTTTTTTCATCCTCCTTCCTCTCATTATTTGCTAAGGTTTTGGCAACAACATAGCTAAAATTGAAATGATCTCTGCAATGGGGAGAGAACATGTGCTTGGTTTCACATTTTCTGAAGGCATTGACTAAGGCTTGTTATATTTATATTTGTTTGACTGAGAGTTGGAGGCATTTGAAAAATGTGACTGTGACTCCTGCACAGTCTGAATGTATCCTCTGGGTCACCAAGACATAGTTTATGGGCCATATCTCTAACATCTCAGGTCCCCAAATAATTTTTTTTTTTTTTTTAAATTAACATGGGTCTTGTAATGCTCTGCCTTGAAAGCAGGTCACACCTTTTCCCTATGAAGTACCATATGGCTCTCTTCTAGAAGTACCCTGATTGGAGGTATTGTGTAGCAAAGAGATCCAAAAGCAGCCTTCAAATCTTATTTCAATAATACTGTTCTGGATGTGAAGCTAGAATTGAATAAGAAAAGGTAGTCTGCTTCTTAGCATAAAAAGCTAAAGCGAAAACCATGTTTCAGATTAATTGGGATTTCTCCTTTGCCTGACTGTGTTGGGTCTGAAGAACCCCTTTTATCAGTGTTGTTAAAGGCTCATTGCAGTGGCCCGCCTAGGTAGACTTTTCAGCCCCAGTTAGCTCCTGGTACACCAGCACCAACTGCCAGCAGAGCTGACTCCTATTCCCTCTCCTTCCCTCTCTCCCTGCAGATAGAGTTACATTGGAAACCACACAGAAGGTACGTAGGGAGCAGAAAGGTGCAGCAGCTATGGCAGTGTATTCATTCCAGCAACAGACAGGTGGTGAAAGCTCACTGGAGGCCTCTCCCCCTTGGGTCACATACCCAAAGACCCCAGACTAACTGTAGCTTGGATAGAGACTATGAAAGAGAAGCTGCCTTGTGTTTCCATCATGCATCTGCTTTCTCCAGGTAGACCTAGACCATCAAGAAACTTGTCTGAGGACTGAGTACTGGAGCCCTGTAACAGCTGACAATAGTAGGCATTATGGATTTACATTGTTTTTAGTGTGGGCTTTTCAGTGGCAATTAGGGTTTCAGTACCTTTGTGTGCCTGTGTGATGGTGGGTTTGGGTTGTTTTGCTGAGAAACTCATGTCTGGTTCCTGGAATTGGGAAAGGCCCCAGGACTTCACATGCTGTGAAATGATGGACTTGTCAATAGAACAGGCTGAAGTGAGAAAGTAATGCCTCTCCCCGGAAAGCGAGATGGCTGAGAATTGATTCACTGGTTTGTTGACCCTACACATGTGATGGATGACACAGTAAGGAGAGAGAAGCAGTGTCTCCATGTATATTGAGCATTAACATAGGGACAGAAATATTTTTCTTCAACCAAAACTTTTGTTCCTATTCAATGTTTCAGAGTTTTCTGAAGGTAAAAGCTTTGCAATCTTCTCTCTATATAGAATTCAAGTTGGGTATAGCATAAATGCAGATCTCAGGTTATCAGTGTTAACTTTGTAATTCAGTGGTCAACATTCTTGATCTCCAGTAATACCCTTTCTGAACAGGAGAGTATTGAGTCTTGAGACTTTGATCTGGAATTTCCCAGAGTCACAGAAATTAAGAAAAGAAAGAGCCCGCGTTTATCTCTTGTCTTACTCCCTGCACACAGCAGGCCACTGTATGTCACCCAGTAATTTCTACCTCAGGTTTCTGTCCATGCTCCAGAAAGACATACACCTTTGAGTTAAAGTGGTGGAGGCTCTATCATACCACTCTTACACCTTCACTATTAAAGATTTGCACCTTATTTCAACTGGACTTTGCCTAGCCTAGGCTTTCAGTTGTAAGGTGTCATTATGGGTTTTTTTTCCTACTAAATTAAAAAGACATCTAGTATAGGAAATCTTTTCTTAGTTACATGTAGACTGTGACTGTGTCATCTCAACCTCTTTGCTACCGCCCTGGAAAAACACACTTCATTGATTCCACATACTGGAAAAGCCTCTTATATTCCTTAAATAAATATAACTAAAATGTGACTTCTGGATAGGCGTAGAAATGAAGTGCATAAGTGAGAACAAAATGGAAGGTACTGGTTGTATTTGCAATTAATTAAAAAACAATACATTCCTAAGAGCATCATGTAGGAAGAGAAAAGAGTTTGGATTGTGGCACAGATGTGGCTCATGCTCTAAACTGAGATAATAACAGCAACAAGGACACTAGAAATAAGAGCAGATCTTTGGATCTTACAACATTGCTTACTGAGTCAACAGGAAGAAGAGTGACTTCTCCAGGTCCCCCCACTCTCTGCAGCTTCTGGAAAAAAAGTTGCATTAGAAACTGCATGAGAAGATCACGGTGGAAGTGATTCCAAGGTGCAAAGTACTGTGAGAAAGGGCAACCTTAACTTTAATATAACACCACAAAGTAAATTGTCCTATGGACTCTGCCTGTTTGAGACCTCAGGAAAAGAGGGACCTTGAACTGCCAAGTTGGAATCATGTCATGGGTTAGCGGTGTAATGCATTGCCACAAGATACCCCTGGGAAAGTCCAAGAAGTAATGAAGTTCAGAAAGCTACCAGACATGATTCAGAAAGCTCTTTTCTGAGCCAGTTATTCTATACTTACCCACTTTGAGCACCTTGTTCCAGAAGCAATAGGTACTACTGTTGTCAGATGAAAGGGTACCGAGTTATTTGAGCTACTAGTCTGATTTGACTTTGCCTTTTCTATATAAACTTTTCTCTAAGCCTAACTGTTGCTTTATGAATAATGTTCTACTGTCTGTGAACTTTGAATACTCACACCATCCCCATTTCGTTCCTGTACCTGCAGTAGTATCAGGATTTTTGTCTAAGCTGTAATACATGCCCATGGGCCTTACTCCTTCATTAGAGCCTGTTTTTTTGTGGCAGCTCATTATTGGAAATGAGTGGCAGAAGTTTTCCTCACTTCAGCCAGTGAAGGAGTCTAGGCAGAGAACTTCCAGAATACACCATCTCCCTTTCATGGTTCCTCCAAGCTTTGGGACTAGCGTGCGTTACAGCACAAGCTGTTTTTTGCAAAGCAGACTCTGGATCATTCACTCTTTTCCCTGACTGTTTTGAACTAGGTCTGTCTGGGTAAGACAAGACACCCAAAAGGAACGTGACTGCAAGGCATTTTTTAAATCTGTTGTCCTCTTTAGAGGCAGCTACTTTTCACGCTACTTGCCAAAATTCAGGTTGTGATCAAGGCATATTTTTTTATACTTAAAAATATAGAAAAAACAGACTAATTTCATCTCTCTGGGCACACTAGCTCAAAACAATCAATAATAAAGATTGCATATTGGAAAGTCAAGGATTACAAATAATATGTTTCCATTATTTATATTGCTAAAGGACATGACTGCTCTGCAGCTTATGTCCTGCGAAGCAGTTTTGAGGTCTGGATTTAACTTAACTAAATTATTAGATAAGAGAAACAGGAAAAAATACTGAGACATTTTTGTCACTGTCTTCCTTTCTACAGACAGATCACTGAATACTACACTCTGTTGCATAAGAAATCCCAGTGCATTGAATCTATAAGCCAGCACTAGATGGACCAGCTTTTACTGTAGATCATCAGATCTGGCCAAGTGACAATAGCCCTAGCAAAAATTAGCAGTAAAACTCGTAATTTGACTTCTTCACAGGAAGATACCTGTAACACAGAGGACTTCAGAGTCAAATAAAATACAAAAAAATCCATGTTGTTCTGTGTGCAGCTTTGTTGATGGTTTCTGTGACTGGCCTGTAACCCTAACCCTAGCCTCTCAGAAACCAAGAAAGCTTTTCCATTAACTTCAGCATAAGCAAAACAAAGCCATTTCTGGATGTTTTGAAACCCTATCTCGAACTTTTCCATAGATCTGTTTTTGGTAACACTGGGTCCGCCCTTTCTCTATCTAGAAAGACCTTCTCTGCAACCTAGGAAGCTCTTGGCTGCATGTTGTATTTCATTTTCATATCAAAAAAGCCTGCTAGCATCCCTCTTAGCATAATTCAGAGACTTAGCACCCATGACGCCTTTGCCCCTCTCCTCTATTTCAGTACATAACTTTTCTGCATTACTGTGTTGGAAAACCTGTCCTTCCTCAGTGACAGTGGACTGCCAAAATCATGCAAATAGACTGTGAGCTGAGACTACTTGCATACAGTCTGATCAGCTGCCTCCCATATCTGATAAGGACTGGATGAGGAGTCTTTGGAGAACAGGATCGTTGTTCTTATCTTCCACATGGTTTTTGCAGAGCTTTGCAGGTTAGCCTTGCTCTGTCTAGTTTCTTCATGCTTGCTCTCCATTCTTAGGGCAGCTCCTCTCATTATCTGAATCTTGCATGAGATAATGGCAGAAAAAAATGGTTACTTGTCTCAGGTTTTTGCCTGTCTATAAGCATTTTTCAGTACAGGCATGGATTTACTAATATGTTGAGAAAAGTAACAGCTCTACCTTCTAAGTCTCTCCTTTAAAGCTTCTCTAGTCCTTAGTTCTGTCTTAAACAGGAATAGTACTGTACATTTCAGTTTCTTTTGTCAAAGTGGAACCTTTGCTATATTAACTTTACATTTTGTTCAGCTGTTTCCGCCTTCTGTTTTCTGTGAATATCCCACATACACACAATCACAGGCACTGCAAGCAGGGGAAAGAGGAGGGGCAGCAGGGATACTCTTGGACTGGAACCCCCAGAAATCTCGTCATTCCATCACTCATTCAGCCCTGTTCAAGCCTGATTTAAAACAGATTAAGTTGTGGACTGAGTTACTTTCATCTGTAAAACAGCCCTTTAAGACAAGAAGTATTGCCCATCCTGTCAGTCTGCAGGAAGAGAACATATTTTCCTTTTAATAAGAATAATTTTCTTAGCGTTAAAATCAGTTGATTTGGTGCCTCCTACATTCTGCAGAGAGTATCCTTGAGTTTTACTATTTTATGTTCTTAGAGCAACGATTATTTGGCAAATGTATCTCCACATTGTGATAGGAAAGGTCTGAAGAGCACTTTGTGTTGCAGAAACATAGACATATAATGGTAAACTTCAAGTTTTGTAAGGGAAATTAATGTCCGTGATTATGAACTGAAAGGAAAAAACAAACTATACATCACTGCAGGTCTAAGGAAGGAGTGAAAATCTGAGGTTTAAAACTAATCCTGCAAGACTGCTGCAAAGTTGTCATTTCTGCTAAAAAAAAAAAAAAAAAAAAAAAAAAAAAAAAAAAAAAAAGTCTGGCTTGTATCCCTCTTACAGCCCTGAAACAAAGTTTTTACAGTGATAATGCTAGACTACTCCAACACTCCCTGTAAAGAAGTTTTCAGGTCAAACAGAGCAAGCCTAGCAGCAAAGTTGTGGAGCAGGATACACACAGGAGCTCTTGAAGTTCCACTCCAGCGCTCAGTTCCGCACTCAGCATCAGGACAGAGATTGCTCAGAGGGTAACTAACTCACTTTTAAAAATGTGACTTTTTGCTTCGGCAGTCACCTTCGGACTGAAACGTTCTGAGCAATATAGGCTGATGGGGCTAAACATGCAGACAGTATTATTATTTTTTACTCTTTACTTATTAGAACAGACTTCCAAGGGGAAAGGATGACAAAAGAGCAGTGGGTTATTGGTATCACTGCCTGTGGGTTATTGTGGGTTGTGAGAAGTGATAAAGAGCTGCTTGCTGTCACCAAGGAAATGCAGGATAACTTTAGGAGGGGTAATACCATTGCACCTGACCGGGTCAAGGTTATAATGGTGGTTGCTGGGCATGTGCTGATGCTGTTAAACCTCTATTAGCATGGAAGAGCTTGATCCTATTCTGCTGAGAGCCGGAGGAGGTCTCGCATCGCAACTTCACCGGGAACAGGATCGTGCCCAGACCTTCTTAACATAGGACACCGATGGCAAATGTGTCACATGGGGAGAAAAAATAGTCCCCAAATTTGTAATGGAATTACCCCTAATTTTAAAGCGTTTTGGAAAGTTTCGGGTTTCAGTCACAGAAACTCTGTAAAGACTTTCTGAAAAGTCCTAATGATTGGGGAAAAAAAAGAGAAAAAAAAAAGAGGAAGACAAAAAAAAAGGAAGCGTTTCAGTTTAAAGAAAATAATTCTGATGTGAGAGGATGACACTTGAAAACCGTAATTATGTGAACGTCAGTAGTAAAACCATCCTTCTTAAGCTGGCCATCTGAAACCTGAGCACAAATAGAAACTTGTCATCCGAGCGAGAAAAGAACCCCTCCGACTATATATTTTTCCCATTTCACCGTATTATATCCTAAATTTAAAAGTATCGGACAACTACAGGCAGGTGGCGTGGTTANCGCCCCGTTGATTTGGCCGCTCGTAAGCGGAGGGAGTCCGGCCCCGGGGCACGCCGCTGCTCCCGCCGGCTCCAGACAGAAGGGGATGCAGCGGACATCTTCTCCCCTCCGCAACGCAAGGAATTTCCGTTTGTTTTTTCTTTCCTGCTGTTTCCTCTTCAGTCCCGCCCGCGGAACAAACCCGACGAGTGCTTTGCACTCCGAACCGCCAAGCGATGGGGCGGTGAGGATAACATTGAGGGTTTGAAAAAATTTGCTAATGTTTCCAGAATATCACTTAAAAACTGCTCCGAAATATTCCGTAGCTTTTTAATTGAAGTAAACAAAGTGCAACAAATCCTAACTCAAATATGATTGCACTGAGATTAGGCTCTAATTGCTTAAGGTTCAGGTGGAATCTGCAGGCTAAAGCCTATAAGAACAATCTGAATTTCACAATCATTCTGTCAAAAGCAAAGAGATGAGAGCCCACACGCTTCCTAACAAGTCATTTTTAACAGTTACAAGCTTCTTACAAAGACCACACAGGGAGTCTAAGAGATGCAAATCTAATCCCTGGTCATTCTGCAGGCCTTCAACAAAGATGTACTAAAGCCTAATAGAAAAGAAATCAGTTCTCTGTCACCAGCTCCTAGTAAAATCTATTAGAGAAAGTACGGATCTTGTATTTACAGCAGTTGCTTTTAAAGGTTAAGGACAAGTACATATAAAAGGTATATTTTTTTAATGTGAAATATTTGATAAAATCCATCGTCTGGTCTTTTTTATTCCTAAAGCTGCTTTGGTATTTAGGTTGTATTCATTAAGCAAAAGAATTATCCCTTTGTTCTTTAAAATATTAGCAACATTTTTTTTTTTTTTAGATCTTAGTCATTTGGACGAGTGACGTTTCACTTTATTTTGTTTTCAGGATCCTTCATTTAAAAGCCCGTCCAGGGACCTCAGAACAGCGGTCGGTATCTTATCAAAATACCTTGAAATGCCTCTATCCCATCGATAGTTAGACCAGTGTCCAGGAGTGAATATTTAAATCAAACGAATAACTAAATAAAGAGAAATAGAAAGTCCGGCTGCGCAATGGCAAACGATGCACAGAAACAGCCAGCCTTTTCCAGGATACTCTTCTAAGTTTTGTTTTTAATGAGATCATATCTTTTTTTTTTTTTTTTTTTTTTTTTTTCTTCTTTTCCTTCTTTTTTTTTCTTCCTCACTTGCCTTGCTATATACTGAATTTACTGAATTACCTCCATCTCCCGGCAAATCTCACCCTGATTTAGTAAAGCTCTCTATTGTACATTTGAATAATTCAATTTAACACGAAAGTCATCACTTTTCTACACGAACACACTTTTGTGCAAACACACATCTACGCACACCTTAACGCATATATGTATACATCATGCGTTTGCAACATCTGTATTAACGCAGAGGATACACACACGTAGCAACACTAATTTTTAGGTCACTCTTGCTCGTAAAATGTGGGCCTGTTCCTTTTCCCCAGGAAAGGCTCTGGGTACGCAACCTATAGCTCAGTAACGTCAGTAAATGAGGTCGCAGTCCTGCGGTCTCCCACTTGCAAGGAGCCGATGGGGTTAAGTGGGAATCTCGCCTGCCTAACCGCTGTGGGATCAGACCTCCTATTTCTCCCTTGAAAATCATTGATAATAAAATAAATGGGTCACTTGTTGATGGGCTGCAAATTTTCTTAGAGCGCAATAGGCATCGGGGGAGCCGAAGTGCGGCGTGGGGCGGGCGGGGGAGGGGGGGGTCGTTCTTAAATGAGGAGGGGAACTAGAGTCTGCTTGGGAGAACAGGTGATGCCTCTGGGGGTGACATGGCTGTTTCTCGTTCGGGGCTCTGTTACCGATGTGGGTAAAGATTTGACCCCCGACAACAGGTAGTGTATCTCCACATCTTAGTGACACCACCCCCCACCCAAAAAAAAAAAAAAAAGTTTTTCTCTAGGAATTCTGTAAAAAGGAAATCGGATCGGAATCGTTTCCCTGTTCTGCGGGGAGCCCCGCGATGTTTCTCCTAAGCGATGAGAAACTCAGCACGATCCAGAGGGGTGAACAACCAACGGACCGGCGTGGGCTGAGGAGAGAAGAAAAACACGTGGGGCCAAAACCTGCTCCTTTCTCCCCGTGATTAGCACATAGATTTCGGTGGGACACCTCGTGTGAATAAAACCAACGGTTCCCCGGGCTGGGAAAGAACTTTTTCCCAAGCGGAACAGGTCCACTTTCACCCTCTCTTTTCGTCCTCNTCACTGTGGTACCACTGTGGGGAGGAAACGTTTCCAAGAGCAGAGCCCTGCCTTTCGGGGCCTCCTGCACCCGGCCCCTTGCCAGGCCGTCTGGCCCGAGCCCTAATTAGGGCTCAGACCTAATTAGCTAGCGCGGAAGGGGGAGTGCGGGGTCCTTCCTTGGCGGCCTGGGGGGAGCAAGGTAGACATCCCAATGGAAAGAAGTTTCTCTACTCTTTCTTTCTTGCCGAGGAAAGGGCGATTTACACGGGGGGGTGGGGGGAGGCGCTGCCAGCCGCGGGGAGCGGAGCGGGAAGAAGGGGTCGGAGGAGCAGCGGGGACCCTGGGCGCTGCCCGGAGCTGCCCCTCCCGGGAGCGGGAGCGGGGTACCGGCGGCCCCGCCGCGCCCCGGGACGGGCCCCCGGGCTGCCCGCGGGGAAAGCTTCCCAACCGGTGCCGGGGAGAACGGGGCTCTGCACAAACCCACCTGTCATCCTCTTCGGTGTGCGTGCGGTTTGCAAGTCAGTAACAACAGTTTGTACCTCTTATAGGGCTAATTCAGCTTTCTACGACATTGCCTTATTTATTCAAATATTTATTTATTTACTTCCCCCCCACCCCCTTTCCCGAGAGCTGATTTGGCCCTTTGAAGTGGAAGAGAATAAAACAGTGTGGCAGAGGGTGGGAGCCGGGAAAAGCAGGCTGCTGTGACTGGGACGGGCCACGGTATTTAGCTGCAAGAAGCAAGTGTCTGCCTTCGAAATCCAAGCAGAAAACAAGGCGGAGGGCTGGGACCGGGGCTGGGACGCTGCCTGCAGCCACAGCGCGCTGTCAGCGGCGCGCACAGTCACATAAACAAGTAAATGAGGGAAATCGGAAATGCCAATTAATGTGCTATGTGCGATGTTGGGAGAACCTTTATTTCGCTGCTGGTTACGCGCAGGCGAGCCTCAACTTCCCTGCCCGCTCCTCTCCCGCAGGATGATTACGATGGAGGGACGTGCAGGCCTCCTGGCTTTCTCTTGGCTTCGGGCACTTGAGGAATAAGAAAAACGCTCCAGAGCAAGCAGAGGCGGGGAAGTGCGGTGCCTGTTCGGAGCTGGAATTGCTGCGGGGGGGCNCCCTGTTCCCGGCGCCCGGCTGGACATCGGAAGGGTCCCACGAGCCATCAGCGCCCACTTTTTCTTGGGGGGCATACACAGGGGACAGAACAGGTTTGTCACTGTGGTACCACTGTGGGGAGGAAACGTTTCCAAGAGCAGAGCCCTGCCTTTCGGGGCCTCCTGCACCCGGCCCCTTGCCAGGCCGTCTGGCCCGAGCCCTAATTAGGGCTCAGACCTAATTAGCTAGCGCGGAAGGGGGAGTGCGGGGTCCTTCCTTGGCGGCCNAGGAGGGGGTGTCTACCCTCCCTGAGGCCAAATCACCCCCCCCAGGCTCTGCGGTCTGGCTTTTGTGCATCCTTTCCCCCATTCTGTCAGCAGGGCAGGACCGCGGGGAGTCACGGTTTGCCCATCCCGGGATGGGGCTTCCCCGGGGCAGGGTTGGCTTTGCTGCCGAGCTCTGAGCTGGGCGTGCGATAGCTCCTCTTTATACCCCAGTGCAACTGTCCTTCCTCCAGGCCTTACTTTAAAAAAGAAGTTACTATTTTCTACGGAATCATTTACCCGGTGTATTCTTGATTATCTGACTGTTAACCCTAAGAGATTGATAGGACAATCAACATGCTTTTCCAGTCGTCATTCTTTTCTTGGTTTTGGTTGTTGTTTTTTTTTTTTTTCCCCAACGGGGAGTCTCTCTGTAGGTCAAAACCTTACTTTCTCAAGCAATTAACTCATACTTTCAAAGAGAATATTAGATTAAAAATACATTATGATTAAAGCATCGTGTAAAAGGTCTGCAGCGGGAAGAAAATATTTGATGCTCGTGTGTAGATTCTCTCACCTACCACCTACTCTGAATGCGTCCTGTATCTTCCAGCATGTCCGGCCCTCATGATTGCAAATAGGCCTGTTTTCAAATGGAAATAGGACTTCCAAACTGATTATGTGTATTGAATCGGAATCACTCGCTAGATCCTCTTGTTTAAAATGTATTGAAAAAAAGCATGATGGTTGCACAGCTCTGAAACTGGCTCCTTCTCATCTCAGGGAGGTCGATCTATTTCGCAACTTTTTGCCATTTGAGAATGTTTCAGCTAGATAATTACGCTGCCATTGTGGAAGGGAGATGCACTGACACGCAAACACCCCCCTCCCCCGCTACACACACACACACACACACACACACACACACACACACTCTCTCCCCAGCGCATACACCTTCAGTCACCACCGCAGAGCCTACTCCGCGCACAGCCCACGTCGTGCCCGGACTCCCACGACACGAACACGCCTGCCTTCCCCACGGCAGCGCACATTCGGCGCCTCGCCCCTGCCAGTGCCGCACAAGCACGGCGTGCCCCAGCGCCCCGCCACCGCCACGCACAGCCTCCCCGTGACACCAGGCACAAAATATACGATCCACCAGCACCCTCCCGAGTCCCACGGGACAACACGTTTCCCACGTCTGGGTTTTGCTTCGTGAGTCACTATTTAAAGACAACCAGGCTGTGTATATGTGTGCGTCCACGGAAAAGCCAGAGCCAGGGCGCAACAGCTATTACTGAAGAATGAGGACAACCTCTATGCAAAGGTTCCGTCTATTGATATGTAATGAGAGCTTTAAACCCTGTCATATCTGCCAGAGAATATCTATTCAAATTCAGAAGGCTAATTAAAAAGCGAGGAGAGAAAAGGGGGATCTGCACCGGGCAGAAAGCGGGCAGACCCCCGCGCCCGGGTAAGAGAGAAATCGGCAGCAAGAAGCGGGGTTCCCCCGCCGCACACACCCCACCCCACCCCCCCGGGGGAGGGGGGGGGGGGGGAAGACAGGCAGCCCCGGCCCCGCACGCCCGGCTCGGGCTGCCCCGCTGCCACCCCCCGCCGTCCCGCCGCTGCTCGGGGCGAGCACGCCCAAACTTTCTGGGGTGCTTCCTCGGGGGTTGCTCTCCCTACACCTAAACCAACCAAACGAAACCCGAGCTGGGAGGGGGTGGGGGTGCCCAGTCCTGCCTGCCTGGCGCGGCGCGGGCAGCCCCCGCGGCCGGGCTGGCCGGGCAGGCAGGGGCCGGGGCCGGCGCTCCGCCGGACACAGCGAGGGGAGCGGCGGCCCGGTACCACCCAGCAGAGTCCCGCGAAAGTGTCTGCACGGGAAACTCCTGACAGCGCCGAAGATGGCAGTGCTGGTACCTGTCCTCCGTCCTTCCCCGCACTTGCACAGTACCTTTGCGAAGACGCAAATTCATCCTGCCGCATCCCGTCCTCGGTGGTTTTTGGGTTACCGCGGAGGTGCCGCTCAGTTCCCTGCCATTACCCCGCTAGGCAAGTGTGGTGTGTGTTGCAGTGACGGGGCAGTACCGGGTCCCCGAGCCCCATGCCACTCGCCCTAGCTATGGCAAGGCGCCATAGGCGGTCAACACCTTGTCAGGGCGTTTGGACCAAAGTCAAAGGGGTTCCTGGCCCGGCGTTTGCAGCCCTCCCGCCTGGGCATCGCCCTGCGTGCCAAGGACGAGAGAGGCGGTGGATGCACACAGCTGGATCTGCCCGGGAGCACCTGCAGCCTGGCAGCCTGGCAGCGCAGGCAGAGGGCTGCCTTAGCTGGCATTTAAAAAATAAAGAGCGAGACAGGCGCTGCCCTCGCTCGCCGGTAGCCCGCGGGCGGGGAACTTTGCTGCGCTGCTCCCGGTTCCCGCGGGCAGCGCAGCACCCGGGGCTGCGGGGCTTGCCCGTCCTCTGCTAGCAAGAGACCCCGCGGCCGGGGTGCGGGCAGCCCCCGCGGCCGCAGAGCCCGTTGGCAAAGGGCAGGATCAGGCCCGTTCCCCTCGACGGAGAATCGCGATCTGAGCACCGCCGGCAACTTTGGCCGTGTCGGTTGTTTTTTTGGTTTTTTTT